>CAJHZI010000477.1:145000-202500 GCA_905160935.1 Enchytraeus crypticus | reverse complement strand
CGTACCCAACGGTACTTTAAAGTACCGGCTTGCATAGAAGCTTCCTACAGCGAACTCTAATTAGATACGTCTAAGCGCCCAGCGGTATTTTAAAGTACCGCTGCTGTCTAACAATTCAGCGAAGAAAAATTTCGGCTGACTGGTGGCGCCGCCTGGTCACATTTCATTCATTGTTCTGCTAGCGTCGTATAATGTTCTTGTTACTGTTCCTGCTCAGTAGCTCAACAAAGGTAAGTGTGTCGCTATACATTGTTTTCCTATATTTGTCGTCACTTTGTTTCCTTTCATTATATGCTATAGATAGGTCATTTATAGTATGGGTTCAGCTTTAGCTTCGCTTGTAATTAGTGGTACTCTTATGTACAGTTGGGCAGTAATTAGGTAAAAATAGACAAACTCCATACTTTGGATTTTGAATTAAGTGTACTATTTTCAAAATAGGGGATCTGTTGCAAGTACCATTATTACATTTTATTTATTATATTTGACTTAGACAAAGAAATATCTGATTTTTTTTCCTGAGCTTTTTATTATACATGTAATAATAATGATTATTTGTACTATTACTAGTCTCAGAAATGTTTGATTATGTTGTAAATTAGGTGTAACTTAATTGAATTACTGTTTTTATATTTTTAATCATTTGTTATTAATAAGATGATGATGATGATAGCGATTATTATTATTATAATTATTGTTATTATTATTATTATTATTATTATTATTACTATTATTATTATTATCGATAGAACCAGCAGCAATATTAGGTCAATGTTATAAATTACATAAGAATTTTTATTAATTCGTTAAATTCTTATTGATTGATTGATTGATTTTGCATTATTTTTCAGTCAAAATCAATCAATTTGATATCTACCAGATCAAGACTTGCAGTATGACCCCTACTACAGCAGTACCCTCGGACGAAGGTCTAGGTGCTCAGGTGGTCACTTGACTGCTCGGCTTCATAACGACAACCACATTATTTATTTCGATAACTATTTTTCATCTGTGCCCCTACTGAATGATCTTCTTCAGAATGGTGTCTACGCTTGCACCACAATAAGACAGCAACGTAAGCACTTGCCAGTACTTGCGTTAGACAAGACCTTGAAAAGGGGTGAGCTTGATTATCGGGTATCCAGTGAGAGGCTTGTACATATGAAGTGGAAGGATAATAGAGTGGTGCATATGTTGTCATCTGCTCAAGGCACTGAGCATGGCTCCGTGGAAAGAAAGCAACGAGATGGAACTACCGTCTAAATTAACCGACCAAATCCAATTGCAGCCTATAATGAGAAGATGGGTGGCGTCGATCATGCTGACATGCTTCGATCTCTCCATGGAATGGACCGGAAAGCCTACAAGTGGTGGCACAGGATATTCTTTGCCATGATAGACATAGCCCTGGTGAATACTCAGCTAATAAACAACGAAATTGAGAGCGAAGTAACACTGCTACATTTCTACAGATCAGTAGCAACTGGACTGGTAGCTTTTGGCAGAACAAACAGAATGGTTCTGCGTAGATCACTTAATCAACAAGCCAGCCCTGCAACTGCCACTGTGCACTTGGGCCTACATTGGCCCAAATTCGTCCAGCAGAGAGGAAGGTGTGGGGTTTGTGCAAAGGCCAACAGACAGAGCAGACCACAGAGTATCTGCTCATCCTGCAACGTGCATTTGTGCTGCAACACTAAATATAATTGTTTTGTTGCTTATCATAATGTTACTGTTTAGATAGCAAAATAGCATAGGCACGTTCCAAAAATGGACTCTAAATCAATATAGATTAATGAAAATGTACTGTTAAGAACTTACGAACATAATTACATCATAAAGAGATTCTGTTTTACATAATAAAATGTGTAACAGGGCGTCAAATATTTTCTGTTAAATGATAAAAAGGTGTTCAATTTACTATACGTATAATCCCAACGGTACTTTAAAGTAGCATTTTTTCATTTTTTTAATAAATCGCAAAAAATTGTTCTGACATGTTTTATCCGTTATTTGACTTTAAACTATATGATTTAAGCAAAAATAACTTTAATTTAAAGATTATATATATGCTTGGGGCTTGGGGCTGAAAGGGTTATTCTTCTGTGTTCCGAACGTAACAAAACTCAGACTTGTTAGTAGAAAAATATTCGTTGACACATAGGAAAGGTCTACAAAAAATAGCTGTAGGTTCATGATTTGTGTGTTTGTATGATTTATATTTGTGCTATCATTATTAAATAGAGCAAAAAATAATATATTATGAATAAAGTATATTTTTATATGTGTGATAATTATCTTCCATCACTTTCACTATCAAACCTACTGTTCTCTACATAAAATTTTTAAATTAGAGTCAAATTTTGATTTCTCCACATCAAGAAAGACAACTCAAGTACGTACTCTGTAGATCATAGGCTTTGATTTACGTCACACCCCTGATTTAGGGCAGTTACTGGCGCTAGCTAGTGTACAGATATGATATCGATGAATCTGTATTAATTTCTTAGTCTCTTTGTATTAAAAAGTTTATTAATTAGTACAAAATTTGGCCATAGATGTTCATACAGTTTTAAACAATTAAGTAGCGCGACTTTTTGACTTAGGCGTTTGAAAGTAAAAGTAAAAAGTACTAGAAAAATTACTTCGTTACAAGTAAAAAGTACTCGAGCAAATAGGGTACTTCGTTACAAGTAAAAGTATCGCTTGAGTACTTTTTATTTGTAACGAAGTATTTTTACTTCGTTACTTCACAACACTGCTCAGTAGTGCTCGATGTTGTCATTGATGACAGTAGCACTCTAATTGTTGTTGTTATTATTATTATTATTATTAAAGGTTAAAGCCAAGTTTCGCGCCAGTTTTGTGCTCGATAGCATATTCATGACGGGGAGAACTCTGGATTTGAATTTTGAACCCTGTACCTACTCGAACTACTTTCCAACCTGCCAACAACTCAGTACTGAGTAGGCTAAAAATAATGAAATGCGTTGGTATGCATAATTAAACGATCTACATAGTTCAAAGACCTACAAAATTCATAGGCCTAAATATTTCATTTTGTTATGGTGTTCTGTTGAAATATATATTATAAATATAATGAATTAGGCTAAAATTTTGTTACGAATTCATCCTATTAGACTAAATTATTCTATAATTCATGATAGGCTTGTAAAACACCCTTCTTTAGTATTCGTATATTACATAAGTTGACATAGTGTAAAGACCGTTCAGATTTTCATCTATCTTTGGCAACTTCAGTTATACAGTTACAGTTATACAGTAACTTACTTTTACCTTAATATTTGTGACGGTAGTTCGAGTGTGTCGAGTCGTCTTGAATAGAAGCCTTGTGCTTCTGAACCTTGACGTTAAACACACTACAACCAACCTACCGTTCGGATAATTGGAAATTAGAATAGTCAAGTCAACTTGGTGACTCTAAATTACTGTTACCTTTATCTTTGTGACGGTAGCTCGAGTGTGTCGAGTCATCTTGAAGAGAAGCATTGTGCTTCTGAACCTTGACGTTAAACACACTACTACCGCTCATATATAAAACACGATCAATGGCCAACTATTCAAAAATCTTTAGATCATGGCTAGCAACAAAATAGTGACAAATAAGAAAAACTAACTATACTCAAGAAAGGTCAGGAGAATGTTACATTGATGATGATTAGCTTTCAAACAAGTTTAGAACGTGTTTTAGCTCTAATTATGACTGGCTATTCATAATTAATTTATATTAGTTTAATTCAATTATATTTGACACAAAGCAGAAACCATACGCTGTTAGAAAAGCCAATAAATGACTGTTCGACATAATACAATTTATTTCTACAAAGTGATTACGTAAGGCTACTAAAAATAAAAATCATGCTACATAAAATTTAACATCATGAATTATACCAAACAAAATAGATGCAAGTCTGAAGGTAATTTCAGAATTCTAAAATGAATAATAAAAAAAAATATGAGCTAAATTTATGATAGGTATGTCAAATCTAAATCTCTCTTTTATAAAAGTTGATATTTCTTTTACCATTCAGTATTTGTAATCACTTAATCGTCCGTAGGTTGTAGTGCATTTAGCGTCAAGATTCAGAAGCACAAGATTGCCCCGTGTGGGGGTGCGGGGTGCCCCGTGTGGGGGTGCCCCGTGTGGGGGTGCCCCGTGTGGGGGTGCCCCGTGTGGGGGTGCCCCGTGTGGGGGTGCCCCGTGTGGGGGTGCCCCGTATGGGAGAGCCCCGTGTGGGGGTGTCCCGTGTGGGGGAGCCCCGTGTGGGGGTGCCCCGGGTGAAGTAGCCCCGTATGGGATGCACCGTGTAGGGGTGCCCCGTGTGCGGATGCCCCGTGTGGGGGAGCCCCGTGTGGGGGTACCCCGTGGGGATGTGCCCCCGAGTAGGACATAAATTGTGGAAAAGTCATAGACAAACATGTGATATTTATGAAGGGAAATTTGCCTGGACAGACATATATGAAGGGAGTAATTTGTTGATCTACTTATGGAGGGTGTAGGCTAACTAATGATCATGGCACTGAACCTGCATACCTGGCAAAGCTCTAGTGAGTGACAGAGATAGACAGAGAGAGGGAGAGAGTGAGAGTGAGAGAGAGACAGAGAGAGAGAGTGGAAGAGAGAGAAACCAGTTAATCGATTGACTAATTATTGTATAAATAAAAATCTACTAACAGTTATTAAACTTTCACTGTCATGGCGGGATGGTCCATCCCTCCAGTTTAAGATCCATGGTCAAGATGGCGGCTAGATCTCATATAGATTTAGCGTCAGCTGATGAAGACACTGATTGTCTTTTAGTAATCCACAAGCCACACACGCAAGAATCTGCATTCTGTTAAAGGTATGAGTAACAGTGTTGGCAAATTTATTCGAATCGACCTAAAAGGCTTCTGTTGATATTAGGTATATCTATATTGCAATTAAAAGTGTGAAACAAGTAGCAAAAAGTAATATAGTATTGCTTTATTTGTCTTTATCCCAGTCGATATATTTAGCCCTATTTTTGTTTGTTCTTTTAATGACATCTTTCAGAAGGTATTTCATGGCTGGAGCCAGTGGTGAAGTCGGTAAGATACTCGACCGCGGATCAGTTGATGCGGGTTCAAATCCTGGGCTCGCCCATCACTGATATCGCTTTCGAGTGAGGAAACTGACGTTAAACTTAGCTTTCTTTTTAGCTTTTAATGCGCGAATTTATTTTCACGCACGAGATTGCTCAGCTCAAAAATAGTAAATTAAAACTTAGTAAATAAAAATCGTAGGAAAATTTTATTATATAACAGTAATAAATACTAAAGGTTTAGCGTCCGTTTCCTAATACAAGGATGATGTCAGGGAGGATTACGTACATCAACTTGAAGATAGTATTATATAGTATGTTGATTTGACTACCGTATAGTGCGTCTAGTCACTTGCTTGGTATCGACATTATATGTTTTATGAAGAATAATGAAACTTAGTTCACTTGCTGTTACATTAATCTTTCCGACGGTAGCTCGACGGTGTCGAGTCATCTTGGATTGAAGCCTTGTACATCTGAACCTTAACGTTAAATGCAAAACAACCTAGGCCCCTGTCACCCTGACATATCTGATTATATAAGTATTAGTTCATCATCGTTAAGGTAGAATGGAAGGAAAAAGAGTCAGAGGTAGGCCGAGATTAGGTATCTTAGATGATGTAAAGACCAACTCATATGTGGAAACGAAGAGGAAAGCGGAAGACAGAGAAGAGTGGATGTGTTATATACCATGGACCTGCCGGTAGGCAGTGCACTAAGAGAGAGAGAAAGTTCATCATCATCATCCTCGTATTTCCTTTAATCCAAATTTAACTTGGGTCGGGATAAACTTTGCATTCGTTTTTGTCTTAGAATATATATACATGTATATATAAATATATACATATATATATGTATATGTAAATATATAAATATATATATATATATATATATAGATATAATATATATATATATATATATATATATATATATATATATATATATATATATATATATATATATATATATATATATATAAGTAATATATTCATGTATACAATAATACATATACATAATATATAATATATATGATATATATATATATGTAAGCCTATATATGTAATATACATATATATAAAATATATGTAGTATATGTATAATATATATGTTTACATATGTATATATAATATATGTGATATATTACATATATTAATATGTATGTTAATATATGTAATATATATATATATATATATATATACATATATATATATATATATATATATATATATATATATGTATATACAATTATAAATGCATATACTGATTGTATGCGCCCTTTTAATAAAATTGTCATTTGCGACCCCAGTAAAAATTTCTTAGATAAGAATCTGCACGGGTGGAAATGGAGGGGGACACATCACCCATGAAATTTCACGTAGGCCTCCTATAGACTGTGAGCATCTTCTTCAGTTCAAAGGCCTCCACAAAATTCCGTCTCCATTAGAGATGTGTGAATAGGCCTTTGCTGGTTATGCCCGTGAATATGACCAAGTAGTTATAGTTGTTATTGTAGTTAGTCTATTGTTATTATTTATTATTAGTTTATGTAGTTATTGTTTCAGATAACAGTAATACCATAAGTACCCCAAGCTTAGTTTATTTGAATAGAGACAAAAAATCAGAATAACATTTTATTGATACCTCATAAAATACAATACAGGAAAGGGAAATGTCTATATACACAAAACACCTATTTCTTTTGACTTTCTGTTTATTTATCAACAACGATCGCACGGGTGGTTTAAAAGTTGGCTATAGCAGTTCAACCTACAACCATGGAGCCGTAACCCTCGCCATTGAACAAGCTCAGATGGACGGCTATCTAGTGGGAGAGAATATTTCGTAAGTAAAGAATTTGTTAGAGAAAAATACTCATTTATTCTGTAGTATATTGAAAATTTACCCATGCTTAATCAATAAATTATCAACAAAAATTTAGCATGCCGGTGACTCGCCATAAGGCAATGTCTGGGACGTCGCTTACAGACTTTGTAAAACAGTTGCTAAAGCACTACACGATAATAACATAACATAACAACAATTAGAGTATTACAGTCATCAATGACAACATCGAGCACTATTGTCATTAAAAATATAATTACTCGAGAGTGACTGAGTGTAAAAAGTCTATATGAAAAAGTGAAATCTAAAAACCATGCAAGTAATCAATACCAAAGTATGACTATTTGTTAAAATGGCTGAGTGTCATATATCTTCCTATTCACCTGCCTGGATCATGTACCGATGTCGGTAAAATACATATATATATATATATATATATATATATATATATACACATATATATATATATATATATATATATATATATATATACTCATATGTAGGTATAAACATATATATATATATATATATATATATATATATATATATAATAAATATATATAATTATAGTGCATATAGATGTAAATATGTATATACACTAAATCTATCTACGTATGCCTATATACTTATACATGCATATATATAAACATATATATTTTTATATATATATATATATATATATATATATATATATAATAAAGGTTTAACGTCCGTTTCCTCATCCAGAGATGATGTTATACATGTATATATATATATATATATGTATATACTATATATTTTATTTATTTATTTATTTAGTTAGATCACCAAAAGGGGTCATTCAACCCTGTGCAGTTCACAAGCAATGCAAACAAACAAGTAAATGCAATATGTGAACACAATTTAAATGTGAACCATGGTGAACTTAAAGACGGAAAAAAAGTAGAAAGTAAAGAATCGAAATAAAGAAATTCAAAAAAAGAAAATTAATGATAATAGATGGGCATAATTATTCATTTAAGTTCATTATCATTAATAATTATTTAATAAGTACTGACGAAGATTAATATTGAAAGAGTTAACGGAGCGAGATGATCGTAAATTAGATGGAAGGGATAGCCAGTATCTAGGGCCTTGCACAGCGATATATTTTTGGAGACAGAAAGTTCTGAATGATGGTATAGTAAATTCCGAAACTTGTCGAAATTTATAAACAGAATTTACAACAACATTTAATAGCAACGAATAGTTGTAACATAAAAGCATATCATTATGAATAAGTTTATACAGAAATACGCAACAGCAATGTTTATGAATATCACTTAACTTTAAAATTTTAAGTTATTTAAATATATTGTTCGTATGACTACGAAACTCTGCATGTTGAATTATTGCAATTGCTCGGGTTTGGAGTACTATCAATTCGTTGAGCAAGGTTTTAGAAACGTTCCCCCGAACAATATTACAATAAATTAGATGCGGATACATTAGACTGTAGTATAAATTTAACATACAATGTTTAGGTAACTTAGTTTTAACCCGATGGGGTAATCCAATGGATTTGGCTAATTTTTGTGCAGTATAAGAAATATGATATTGCCATGATAATTTTTCATCTAGAATCACTCCCAAAAATTTAGTCTTATCTATTCTAGAAATGTTGATATCATCTATGTATATATGAAAATTTTCAGAATTATTGTTATATTTGTATTTATACCCAAATAGCATGTAATTGTTTTTTTATATATTTAGGGATAATCTATTAGCTTTAAACCAGTCAGAGAGTGTTAGGAGTTCAGTATTAATTAAATTCACTAGTTTCAAACTATCAGGGTTTGTGCAGATAATATTTATATCATCTGCAAATAATATGAAGGTAAGAATTTTACTAATCTCAGATATGTCATTGACATAAATCAGAAACAACAAAGGTTCCAATATAGAACCTTGTGGGACACCACATTGAATAGTTCTATAATTTGATTCTGAATTATTATATACCACATATTGCTGTCTATTGGTTAAGTAACTTTTTAAAAGTGTATTAAATACTCCTCTAAAACCATACATTTCTAGTTTTTTTAAGTAATATTTCATGGTTTAAAGTGTCAAAAGCTTTTGAGAAATCTATGAAAATACCCAACAACATTCTTTATTGTCAATAGCTTTAGACACCCTATCATGCATGTTTAATAGGGCCATATATGTAGAGTGCTTTTGCTTGAATCCATATTGGGCTGAAGTAATGATTTTGTGATGGTCAATAAAAGAGAGCATTCTAATGGCAATAATTTTCTCAAATATTTTAGAGAAGCAAATTAAAAGATTGATTGGTCTATAATTTGAAATTTCGTTACTAGGACCTGACTTATGAATCGGACATACTTTGGCAATTTTCATGTTACTCGGAAATGTCGCATTCATAATACATAGATTTAGTACAATTGCTAAAGGTTTGGCTAGGTAATAGATTATATTTTTTAGAAGAATGGACGATACCTCATCGAAACCTGCACTCGAGGAATTTTTATAGATTGGACTATGTTAATGATTTCATATTGATCGGTTAGATAGAGAGCACATGTGTTGGGGATTTTACTTTTGTCTGAAATGAAATCATAAAAAGGACTTTTTTGATTAGGATTTTATCAGCTAGGGATTTTCCTAATCCAATAAAATAGTCATTAAAACTCTCAGATATAACTTTTTTTATCATACCATTTCACTATTTAAATTAAAACATTACTGAATAGCTTTAGACTTATTTGGTTTTAAAATGCTATTAATGCACTGCCATGTTTTCCTAGGGTCATGTTTATATTTAAGCAATTGATCTGAATAAAATTTCCTTTGCGCAATTGTTAAGAGTGAGTTTAATTCATTTCTATAAGCAATAAACTTAAGTCTATTTTCATATGTATTTGACTGCTTATAGACTTTATAAAGTTTAGATTTTGTTTCACATGATATTGCTAAACCTCGAGTCATCCATTCTTTTCAAGGAGCATTTCTACTTTTATCAGATTTAGTTTTAGGGAACATAAATTAAAACCACGTTCAAATATTTCTAAAAATTCATTATATACTATGTCTGGGTTTGCTGTATTAATATTTTCATATTTATAAATTTGGGCCCAATTAGCATCATTAGCACAAAAAAGTTTACATTTATTAGTAGATTTTTGATTAAATATTCCTTTTTGTAGTTCGAATTAGTTGCTGGGTGGTTTGAAGCGCTAAATATACTGAGGTGGCTGAAAATTATTGGATAATGGCCTGTTGTATCATCATAAAGTATTGCAGATTTACAAATGCTAACATCAACATTAGTAAAAATATTGTCAATTAAGGTCGCAGAAGTATTATCAACTCTGCTCGGCTTGTTGATTGCAGGTAGCATACCATGAGATAGCATAGTATTAAGAAAAGTGGAATGAGGATTAATTGAACCATTAGCTGAGAGATTAAAATTAAAGTCACCCATTATTATTATATCTTGCTTCTTTGAAAAATATTTATGTCTGAAAAATTCAGTTAATTGATTAGTAAAATTAACTGCAGCAGATTGTGGGGGTCGATAAATACTACCAATAAGTATCGAACTTTTCCTTAAATCCCTCTTTACAACTTCGATAAAAATACTTTCAATATTTTCATTCATAATAGTAAGATCATTAATGATACTAAATTGTTACATTACATTGTTTTATATATATATATATATATATATATATATATATATATATATATATATGTTTACATATACATATACTGTAGTATACGGAAGTATAAGTATTTTATATTTATACATGCATATATATATATAAACATATATATAAACAATATATATACATGTATATATAATATTATATATATATATATATATATATATATATATATATATGTATATAGTATACATATATAGTATACATAAAGATTTTACATATGTTCACATATGTGAAATAGAAAGCGGAGTAAGACAAGGTTGTAGCATTTCGTCGCTCTGTTTAGCATTTACGCTGAGGCAATGATGGAGGAAGCCATGGTAGAAGGAATAAAAGTAGGGGGGGGGGGGGAGTTGTTACAAGATGTACGATTTGCAGATGACCAAGGAATGGTAGTGGGTAGCGAGATTGGACTGCAGAAGATAATGGATAGGTTGAATTATACGGCATTTAGATATGGCTTGAAGATTAATATCAAAAAAGACCAAAGTGATGAGAGTGTCTCATAATAACGGTGAAGTTAATATCAAAATAAATGGTACAAAATTGGAACAGGTAAGGAGTTTCAAATATTTGGGTCATACTATAACCGATGAATGGAAATATGAGACTGAAATATAATAATAATAATAATAATAACAATAATAATTAAGGTTTAGAGTCCGTTTCCTTATCCAAGGATGATGCCACTAAAGTCATATGCAGTAGGATTGCACAAGCAAAAGTGGCCTTCGGTAATAAGAAAGACTTTTAATAAAAAGTCTGAAGAAATACACAAAGATAAAGAGAGTGAAAACTTTGATTTGGACCGCGCTATTGTATGGATGAGAAATATGAACCTTAAGGAAGAAAGATAATAGGAAACTAGAGGCATTGGAAATGTGGATTTGGAAGGAATGGAGAGGATTGTCTGAACTCAAAAGGTTACAAATATAGATACTATAATATAAATACTAAATTACTGTATTTAATATAAATAAATTTTATTTAAGTATCTGGTCCTACATATGTTTACGATTATTTCATTTTCATCAGTATTATTGGTTCCTTTTTTGAATGTTTTACGCTACATCTCATACTATCATTGCAACTCGATGAATTCAAACAGATCACTCATTGTGCATTGAAAATGTAAATCAAATTTTTATCCTCAATTAAACTTCAAAGATTTCATATGATAAAATGTCTTGTTTTGGCTTCCTATCGCTTTATGAAATAAGTAATGAACTAATGGCATTGCATAATGTTTGAAGCATATGAACGATAGTTTGGAAGTAATATTGACCCGCTACGCTATTAATATATTTAATTGCATTTAATAGAAATGTAAAATTTAACTATCGGATATTATGACCTCTGTACATACAAATCATTTGATTTTATTTAAGAATGAAAGCAATTTTTAACTTTCAGATCTGAATTATCGTTAAACTAAACGCGGAAATGCTTTTAAATACATTTCCGATTAATTTTTTTGTAAATTTCTCCTTGTAAAGTTTCTTGTTTTAAAACTAGGAAAAGAAAAGGGTTCAGATCTTAGAGTTCACTACACAGCAACAATTCTAGAGCAGACATTGGAGTCCACTGTCGTCCATGACATCATTGAGTACCGTTTAGTACTGTATTCTGTACCATACTAAGCCGTACAATAGTTCTTCCCGCTGCTGCAAGCATATAATAATTATAATATACCTACTATGCTATAGAGTAGCCATATTATTCCCGAGTTATATTCTACGTTAAGGTGCGGATAAGGCATAGCCATTTTAATGGGAATGAAAGAATAGATGATTGATGATTGATTAATTAATTAATCGATCGATCAATGGATTGGCTGATTGATAGATTGCTTGATTGATTGACTTATTGAGCGATGGATAGACTGATTGATTGATTGCTTAATTGATTGATTGATTTATTTATTTATTTATTTATATATCTATTGATTGATTGATTGATTAATTGCTTGATTGACTGATTGCCTGATTGATTGATTGATTGATTGATTGATGGATTGACTGATTGGTTGATTGATTTATTTATATATCTATTTATTGATTGATGGATTGATTGCTTGATTGCTTGATTGATGGATTGACTGATAGATTTATTTATTTATTTATATATCTATTTATTGATTGATTGATTGATTGATTCTGCACTGATCGATGCTCTAGATACTTCTACGCGGACAACGAATGTGATCCTCGGATCTCGACCTATGCTGTGCTCGACCTGATAGTAAAGAAGCAGATCGATGTTCTGCTCGGACCCCTGTGCTCTCCAAGTATCTCTCTCTCTCTCTCTTTCTTTCTCACTTTTCTCTCTCTCTCTCTTTCCCTCTTTCTTTCTCACTTTTCTCTCTCTCTCTTTCTATCTTTCTCTCTCTAACTAACACTTTTTCTTTCTTTCTCTCTTTCTTTCTTTCTCTATCTTTCTTTTTCGCGCTCTCTCCTTTTTCACTCTCTCACATTTTCCCTATCTCTCTCTTGCCATGTTTCTTTCTTTCTCTTTGTCTATCTCTCTCGCTTTCTCTCTCTCTCTCTATCTTTCTCCCTATCTCTCATTTTCTCTTTCCCACACAATTCATGAATTCAAATACCTGTATCTTCTTCGGTGCAAACAATCTTCTGCGCGTACGTAAGAGGCGACTAAGACAGGAGCTGAGGATGGAAAGAAGGGACCCACCTGACCATGAAATATTTTCCCCAGGATTAAATGGTAATTAATCCATCTGACTGAGGAAGGCAGTGGGAAAACACCTCAGAAGCCATACTTTTCCCAAGCTATGTGCTATATAAAGTAGGAATGAGAAGGTATGATAAGGTATAGACTTTGTGAAGGGATTAACTTGTTGATCTAAGGAGTGCGCTTGTGGAGCGAGAAAGCAAACTTTGAGTATGAATATGAACCTGTCATTTGGCAGTGCACTGAAGAAGAAGATATGGGTATTTGTATTCGTGCATTGTGTGTTGATACATTTATTATCTTGACGGAAAGAAACGTTTTATCTATCTAACTAACGTCCTCTAATAGAATACGGCCTATCCGAAAATTTGTTCAATTCCTTTTAAATAAGTAATTTCTTATTTCTAAGCTGCAACTCTAGCGAAACTTACTCATTAAAACTCTCACGTGAGCCATGTCATTATTTTCACATTCCAACCAAACCTTTTCATCTTCGTCACACTTTGTAGTTATTAGATTACTAAATTAAATGCCGTACTACTCTTTCGGAATTGGTAGCTAAAATCAACACAATCTAACGCGTTTTCACTAAATTTATGGGCAGACCTCTACATATTTCCACTAACCGGAGTCAGTGGCAATGTCGGTAAGATATTCGACCACGGATCCTTATGTGCGGGGTTCAAATCCTAGGCTCGCCCGTCACTGACATCGCTTTCGAGTGAGGAAACTTACGTTATAACATTAGCTTTACTTTTTACTTTTTTATTTCTGCGGTATTTATTGATTTATATGAATTCTCTTTCTTTCATGACGTCCCTAACATCATCCTTGCATGAGGAAACGGACGTAAAACCTTTATTATTATTATCATGTGAATCTGAATACACTATATTTAGCTTGCGCTCCCACCGGATACATAGCGACATACTATGGACATCCTATCCTACCTGAATACTGTTTGGACATTGCCATGGACAACAAGACGTTCTTCGACACGATGATCAGGATCACTGGGTCCTGGAAGGCCTTCGGAGAGGCATTCGCCAGCCTCTTCAACCAGTATAAGTGGAGGCAGGCAATCTTTCTGTCTGACAGCACACCAGGTAGGTTTATTCATTCTCTCTCTTAGTGCACTGCCTACTGGTAGGTCCATGGTATATAACGCCTCTACTCCTCACTGTCTTCCGCCTTCCTCTTCATTTCCACATATGAGTGGGTCTTTAAATTATCTAACATACCTAATCTCGGCCTGCCCTTGCCTCTCTTTCCTTCCATTCTACCTTCTATGACCTCTTTTAATAGACCTTCTCCCCTAAGAATGTATCCTATCCATCTCTTCTTCCTATTTCTTAATACATTTATCAACTGTCTGTCTGTACCAACTCTCTCCAGAACTTCCTCATTTGTAACCTTTTGAGATCAACTAATCCTCTCCATTTGTAGGTTTATTATACATCTTTATTTCACCAAAACATATGGTAGCATAATTATAATAAATACACAATATAAAGTAGACAATATACAATGACATCATGTTCAACGAAATAACCAAAGAGAAATAGCGTTCGAAACGAAAAGAACATGAAACATCATACACATGTACTCTAAAGCAGTTATGAAGGTTGTAAACTTCATTACCTGGTAGCTACCAGGTCTTTTTCTTCAGTGCAATTCTGCCAATTGGCAGGTTCAAGGTACATATTCATACTCAAAGTCTTCTTTCTCGCTCCACAAGAGCACTTCTTAGATCAACAAGTTAATCCCTTCACAAAGTCTATGCCTTATCCATACATTATGTAGCTTATAGCTTGGGGAAAATATGGCTTCTGAGGTGGTTTCCCGTTGCCTTCCTCAGTTAGGTGGATTAATTACCATTTAATCCTGGGGGAAAATATTTCATGGTGAGGTGCGTCCCCTCTTGCCATCCTCAGCTCCTGCCTTTAGTCGCCTCTTACGTACACGCGGCAGATTGTTTGCGGCCAGGTAATGAAGTTTATAAAGTGTTACCAGGTTATGAAGTTTATGAAGTGTTACCAGGTAATGAAGTTTATGAAGTGTTACTAGGTAAGTTTATGAAGAGTTACCAGGTAATGAAGTTTATGAAGTGTTACCAGGTGATGAAGTTTATGAAGTTTTACCAGGTTCTAATGTTTTAAGCATTTATACTTGTCTGAAGTGCCCATGTTGTGCTCGGGTGTGGTTGGACCACTGCAGAATTTGGCAACCGTAAACAAACTGCCGAGTGTACGTAAGAAGCTACTAAGGCAGGACGATGGCTAGAGGGGACCCACCACACCATGAAATATTTTCCCCCAGGATTAAATGGTAATTAATCCATTATAGAACTGAAGAAGGTAATGAGAAACCACTTCTATGTGAAAAATGAAAAATAAAAGCATACATAGAGAGAGAGAGAGACAGAGAGACAGAGAGTGATAGAGAGAGAGACAGAGACAGAGAGAGAGAGACACTGAGACAAAGACAGAGAGAGACAGAGTGTTAGACAGAGAAAGTGAGGGAGAAGAAGAGAGATAGAGGAAGAGATAGAGAGAGAGAGACAGAGAGAGAGACAGCCAGATAGAGAGAGACAGAGTGGGAGACAGAGAGAAAGAGAGAGAGAGAAAGCGAGAGAGAAAGAGATATGTACAAGTTGGCCACTATTGTATTGCGCGGTACTGCATTGCATCACACAGGCGACTGTTCCACTGGAATGAACACCATCAGGTATATCCTGGCCAGCAAATCCTTCAACACCACCGACTGGATAGACATGGACAGTAAGCCACGTGACTTTGATCTCGTCAATTACATCAACCTCGTGATTGCCAGAGGAAGAAGTGAGTTGAGTAAAGCTTTTGACCCTGTCGATCAGTGAATTTAGCAGCGATTAAATCATTTAGTCACGTTCTTAAATAAAATAATCGTTGATTACTAAAGAATTTATTCTATTAATTAGTCTGGTAATGATTTATTCAAGAAATAAATCTTTTATAATAGTTATTGAGAATTAATTAATGTAAATATGCAAAACAGAATTTGCAACTGACGGGCATCTAAATTCATTTTATAATTTATTGATTAAGATAAAGACTTACACCGGGCTTGTCAGTGGACTTTTATATTAGTCCGTATTGATTATTGATTTATTGAATGATTGATTGACTTATCAATTGGTTTATTGATTGACTGAATGATCGATTGACTAACTGAACAATTATATGACCGATTGACATATCGATTGCTTGATTTATTGAAGGATTGATTGATGATTATTTCATTGATTGAATCATCGATTGACATATTGATTAATTGATGGATACATTGAAGGATTGATTTATATATTAATTGATTGATTATCTGTTAGTCGTAGTTATATGCCATTCGTCGGTGCAGATCATAGTGAACTTCATGTTCAAGTGTCAGGACATGGGTCTTACGAAGGGTGACTTCGCCTTCTTCAGCTTCAACCCGGCAGCCGCATCCATGAATAACGTCCTCTATGCCTTCAACAACAGTCGATACGACGTTGAATATCGACGTCAGGCCTTCTTCTCTCTCTTCCAGGTAGTCTAATGAATATATATATATATATATTTCTCTCTCTTCCAGGTAGTCGCACTATTTAATGTCGGACATTCACAGGACTGGTTTAACGGGAAATGGAATATATAGTACAATGGTTTTAACACGTTGTATTAAAAGTGACAGAAAACAACATGGTTGAACATTTCACTGTAATGCGTGTTATTGGTTTTTTGACTTTTTAATTGAACTCCTAGAACATAGCCTACCTGGCTACTCACGTCTTCACCCAATAAACCTACTATCTAGCATCTTTCTCTTAGTGGTCTACCTAACAGGTCCAAGGTACACATTCATACTTGATGAGCTATAAAGTTGGTAAAGCTAATGCTAACGTCAGTTTCGTCACTCGAAAGCGATGTCAGTGACGGGAGAGCCCAGGATTTGAACCTCGCACATACTGATCCGCGGTCGAGTATCTTACCGACATCGCCACTGGCTCCCGCTAGTAATGGCTCTATGCTCAGTAATAATAATTAACAATTATTCATTGGTAAGCAGATATCATCCCATCATAGATTTCATCCCATCATAGATTTCATCCCATCACAGATTTCATCCCATCACAGATTTCATCCCATCTCAGATTTTATCCCATCGCAGATATCATCCCATCCCAGATTTCATCCCATCACAGATTTCATCCCATCACAGATTTCATCCCATCACAGATTTCATCCCATCACAGATTTCATCCCATCACAGATTTCATCCCCTAACAATCTATGTACGAAATATTTTCGTATCTTCGCAGTTTTTAAACTTCGATATTGTTGTTTCAAAACCTCTAATTTACTTCTGTGGGATTGCCATTAAAACTACAGTTTTACTTGTTTTTTTATCTTTGTGAACTCCTTTATAGATTCTACTAGAAGCTGTAATTTTTAACCGAAATCATCTTTCCTTTTTTAATTTAACTTTTTATTTAATTAACTTTTCTGGCTTCCATCTATAAATATGATATTTAATGTCTTGCAGATATTTGAAAAGTTTACTCTATGTGGTAAATGTGGCAATCCAAGCGAATGAATGATTGAATCGACTATAAATAGAAGATTAAAGAAAAGTTTCTAATGACAAAATTATCTACACCTACGCTCTCACAGACACACACAAATACACACACACACACACACACTCACACACACACACAAATACTCATCGGTACAGACACACAAATGCTTATACACTAATACACTTATGCACACACACACACACACACACACTCACTCACACATACACATAAAATTATACATATACATACAAACAAGCTTCAACATACGTAGGCATACACACACCCGTACCAACGGTCCCACATACACACACACGGACACACACTATACACACAGTGTCACACATACACACACGTACCCACTTACACACACACATACACTTGTACCCACTTACACATACACCTACACACTTAGCCTACCCACTAACACATACACACACACACAGTGTCACGCACGGAGGCCTACACACACTTACACACGTATCCACTAACCCATACACACATACACATGCAGTGTCTCGCACGCGCACACGCATAGGCATACACATACACATAGTGTCACACATACGCACACATACACATATGCATACACATACACACAGTGTCACGCACACTTAAACACGTATACTCATACATATATGTATACACATACGTGCTATTGCCTGAGACCTAGAAAATTCTAAAGCGTTTCGCAAATGTAAAGAATTCAAACGAGTCACGTGATACTAGCATGCTGTAATATTCTACTTAGTAATAATAAGCTTTCTTTGTCAGTGCCAGGCTTACAGCTCCATTTATAATAATTTTCTTCATCCACATTTATATCTGCAATTTTCCACTCTTGACTTCATTCGTTGATAAAATCTCGATCTGAGAGTAAAATCTCTCAGATCGAGATTTCATTCGTTGATAAAATCTGATCTGAGAGTAAAATCTCGGACATTCACTGGACTGGTTACACTTAAAATGGAATAAATTGCCCAACGGTTTAAACATGTGGTATTAAAAAGTGATAGATATCAACACAGTTGATCATTTTACTATAATGCGTGTTGATTCGTTGTTACAAGTTCAAGAAGAACTTGAAAAAACGCATCAGCTAGTTATATAATCCGTCTGTAAGCACCCACAAAGTGGCGAGTTTTCTACAGTTTCATCTTGTTCTATCTGTCTTCAACTGGTTTTATCAGGATTCAACTGGTTTTATCAGGATTCAACTGGTTTATCAGGATTCAACTGGTTTTATCTGGCTTAAACTGGTTTTATCTGGATTAAACTGGTTTTATCTGGCTTCAGCTATTTTTATTTGGCTTCAACTTGGAGCGAAGCCATGGAGCAGAAAAAGGCGTTAAATACTTCCAGGGGCGGATCTAGGAATTTTTAAGAGGGGGCCCGAAATTTTGTTTGAGAGTGCACATTTTTTTGCTTATGCCCCACCTTCTTCGGGACATGTGACGCAACCAGACAAATTTCTGTGGGGGGGGGGGGGCTCAAAATTTGTTCACTACTGCGTTCGGCTCATAGAGTGAGTGTATCCCCGTACCTTACCCCATCCTGCTCATACCGTACTAAAGTCAAGAGAAAACCTAAAATTCTACATTTGTTTTGGAAAAAAGTAGGTTTATTTTTTTCACCTCTGAAGAAACTCTGGGGATCTCGACGAATTGCAAAAGTGACCTAATTTGGGCGGTGGGGGGCTTAAGCCCCTCCCAGCCAGGTTATTTTGCACCACTGCTACGGGACAGAGTTCACATTTTCACATTATTTACTTACACCCTTTTTTCCTCCAGTGCATTGGTTATACATTGGTTCAAGTGAAAATTGAGAGCTAATGAAACGATCAACATTTTTCGGGCCCCTTCCATTATACAGGGCTCCTAGTATATCCTATAAAAAATCGAGCTATTGGAGCTGCGTTTCCTGTCGTACCGCACCCCCCCCCCCGGCCTCCCCCTAACCACTGTCATTGCTAACATATTTACACATCGAAATTGCCATAGAAATAATGAAAATATACCCTGCCTTACCCTTTCCGGGCCCCCCCCTAACCACTTCCATTGCTAACATTTTTAAACATCGAAATTGCCATAGAAACAATGAAATTATAGTTTAAAATTTTTTATCGGCGGACCTAAAGGGGGGGGGCCGGCCCTGGATCTGCCACTGAATACTTCCATAACATTCCAATAGTTTTTTAAACGTAGGCCTAGGCAACTTTCCACGCAACTTTAGTTACTGTTAACTTTTAAATATTTACAATCGCGGAATATGTAAGTGATATCCGTACCCAATATTAACCGTTTCACTCATACTTGTGGACTGTTGTTTTCTATTCCTGTAAAGTGTTCGATCATATTTAAATGTGTATGATGTAATAAATTTAATAAATAAGAAATAAATAAACACTATTTAATAGATGCGTGTTAACTGAAAAGGCTGAAGGCTTTAAAGAAATCAATTAAATATCCGTACATCATGCCGAGTCTGCATGTAGTGATCGCGTGCATTGATATAATAGAATGAAATTTAGTTTACAATCTGCGGACACGAATTTACATTTATTGTCATAAGTAGCAAGCGGACTACTTTAGCCCAGAAAATGTTAGTATATGTTAATTAATTGTGGTATATTCATGTAAATGCAGTCTATTTTGAATATATTGTAACCTTGCACAGACTTTATTTTAGCAGTCTAATCTTGTCTATCGGTTTTATATCAACCACTGTCGGCAGATATTATTGTTGTCTGTATTTATTGACTCTATGTGAACATAAAACACCCGTATTATCCGTTAGCTAAGACATTAAATTGCTATGGTGTGGTTTAGGCTATTTTAATTGGGCTTCTCTGGCCAAACGAAACCGCTGCTTGCTTTGTTGTTTCAAAACGCTCTTTTCTTTCAAAACGCTTGATTTCGTAGCAGCCAATAAACACACTAGTATAATGCCTCTTTGAATGCTGCTTTTCTCTTTCCAGCTTTTGAATGATTAAACGAATAAATTATAACGCACTCGGACCCTGACTCGGACCATGCCGACTTTAAAACATCATCATTCAGCATCACTAATAACAATTTACATCATCCTTAATCATCCGGTTTAACGTGTATTTGTTAAACTACACATCATAGCCTAATAGTCATCCATGTTGTTATCAAACACTTTTTATACCAAACTGTTCAACTAATATTATAATGAACTTTAGTCAGTTATCCTAAGACATTTGACAATTATCCTAAGATATTTGTCACATACCATAAGGTATTAGGTATCAGTTATCCTAAGGTGTTTGTCAGTTATCCTAAGGTATTTTGTCCGTTTTCCTAAGGTATTTTTCAGTTATCCTAAAGTATTTGTCAGTTATCAAAAAGTTTTTTGTCAGTTATCTTTAGGTATTTATTAAGATATCTTAATGTATTTATCAGTTATCGTAAAGTATTTTGTAATTATTCTAAGGTGTTTTCCAGACCGTTGCTAGACGGGGGGTGGGGTGTTGTGAGGGGGGGGGGCTCGAGAAGGACATTGAACCGGGCTCTTCCATGTTACATTAGAAGCAATGGCTTCCTGTCTCAGAATATCTCTAACTGGATTTGAACCCATACTTACTGAGCCGTAGTCTGACAATTTAGCAGCATGCTACGGCTCAGTATTAATTACCTGTTGTTGTTGTTGTTGCATTATTAAGGATATAATAATTAGTTTCTTGGAAGAATATAACTTAATTAGAAATAGTCAGCATGGTAGTATTAGTGGACGTTCTTGTTTAACTAATTTGCTAGATTTTTTAGAATATACTACAAAGGAAATAGATATTGAAAATAGCATTGATATCTTATAACTAGACTTTTCTACAGCATTTGATAAAGTTCCACATATAAGATTACTTAGCAAGTTGGAAGCACATGGAATAACGGGCAAACTTTTAAAGTGGATAGGTAATTGGTTAAGCAATAGAAAACAAAGGGTGTGTGTCGAGGACGAGTTCTCGGAATGGGCAGCAGTGAAGAGTGGTGTGCCACAGGGCTCTGTTTTAGGACCTCTGTTATTTTTAGTTTACATCAATGACATTGACATAGATATTGTATCCAAATTTAGTAAATTTGCAGATGATTCTAAAGTGGCAAAGATAGAAAACAACATTGAAGATGCTGAGATTTTGAAGTATGA
Organism: Enchytraeus crypticus; assembly: GCA_905160935.1. Classification (NCBI taxonomy): domain Eukaryota; kingdom Metazoa; phylum Annelida; class Clitellata; order Enchytraeida; family Enchytraeidae; genus Enchytraeus; species Enchytraeus crypticus. Next base: position 180,415 of record CAJHZI010000477.1, on the reverse strand, counting down.
TATAAAAATATTACAGAACTGGTCTAGTGATTGGCTAATGGAGTTCAATGCTGAGAAATGTAGAGTTATGTATATTGGAATAATAATTTAGAAATTGAGTATACATTGAGCAATATTAAACTAAAATCTACAAACAGTGAGAGGGATTTAGGAGTCTTTGTGGATAGCTCTTTTAAATTTAGTGAAAATTGTAATAAAGTTATAAAGAGTGCTAATTGTGTATTAAGAATGATTAAAAGAACAATTGCATGTAGAAATAAAGATATTGTGGTAAGGCTATATAAGGCTCTCGTACGGCTCAAACTTAATACTGCGTTCAGGCTTGGTGCCCATATCTTAAGAAAGATATCGATAAATTAGAAAGGATACAAGCCAGAGCAACAAGGCTGGTATTTGACTGGCAAAAACTTAGTTATGAGAATAGATTAAAATTCGTAGGATTAACCTCTTTAAGTGAGAGAAGAACTAGAGGAGATTTAATAGAAGTTTTTAAGATACTCAAAGACTTCTGCAAAGTTAACCATAGTATTTGGTTTAATTTATCAAACAACAGAAACACAGGGGACATATTTATAAACTTAGTAAATGTAGAAGTAGACTAGATTTAAGGAAATTTGTCTTTAGTCAGAGAGTTATAAATGCTTGGAATAGTTTGCCAAGCGAAATTGTGGAAGCAGAGTCAGTGAATGCGTTTAAAAACAAATATGGTAAACACAGGAACAAGTAAATTAGATGCTAATTGCATGTTCAGTGTGATACATATATATAAATTTGATATGTTGACATGAAGTTTGTATGATTTGATTTATAAAGTATGACTAATTAAGTATTTTACGATGTACAGATAGGTGAAATTAGAAATTTTATATTGAACTATGAGGTGTTATCAATTAATTGGTATTAGTTACGAGTCTGATGAGTCTTAAACAAGCATATAATTGCTTCCTGACTCTGTAATGTTATGTTATGTTATGTTATTGTTGTTGTTGTTACAGATGTCATTCAGGGACGATACGCTCAGCAATATTACAGAGAGTTTTGTAGAAAAAGTGGCCGTCAGGAATTCCCAGCCTCCCTGGAATTTCCCACCTTCGAATCACGAATATCAGGTGAGATTTTGTTGTTGTTGAAGAAGAGATGGATAGGACACATTCTAAGGGGGGAAGGTCTATTAAAATAGGTCATAGAAGGAAGAATGGAAGGAAAGAGAGGCAGAGGCAGGCCGAGATTAGGAATGTTAGATGATCTCGTACATCAAAGTTTTGTTCTCAAAACAGCCTAACTCTCTCTATCTCTCTCTCTCTTTCTCTTTTGACATGACGTCCCTGACATCATCACTGTATGAGGAAACAGACGTTAAACCTTTAATTATTATTATTATTATTATTATTATTATTATTATTTCACTATGACTCTCTCTCTCTCTCTCTCTCTCTATCTCTCTGTCTATCTCTCTATCTCTCTCACACACAAACGCACACATACACACATATACATACACACACGCACACACACACACACACGATCACAGTATACAACTAAACAGCAGGCTCCTGGCGTACAACTCTTCTAAACAATTTCCTCTTCCTCTTTCTATTTCATCTCTATACATGTACGTATTTATTAACAAACCTTTTCAAAACTGCCTGTAGCAGCAGGATGTCAATGAAAACCCAATTAAAAGATATTTCACATTAAATCTCAAGGCCATTCCTATTTCTTGCATTACTTCAAACGATACTTGTGGCTTTGCAGGAGAATATCCTTAAGGTTTTGTTAAACATCCGGTCTATGGGTGACCCAGTTATCCGAGTAACTGCTTTCGCTAATATTTTAACAGAAAATCATTTCCTTATCCGGGGATTTATTAATAGTAGGGTTCGTTAATAATAGTTCTGTCATATTAAGTCCTCCTCAGGAAATGCAAAAATACTAAAAACTAATAATTTTAACAACTGTATTTTTATATTCAGGCCACTAAGAACGCTAAGGAAATTAAAAAATCTTCCTCTGCATATCTGCATATCTGCAAATCTTCCATAGCGTGCCGTTATCCCTATTCGGGGTCGACACGGAGGGGTCTGGATAGAAAATAGAACATTAAGGTCGGCTATCCATCGGCCTGACACCACCAAGTGTACCCTAGCTAAATAAGCAAATAAACTCAGCTATTTTTATTTATTGATATTTCCTAAAATCAAACAACTAATGCAAAAACAATTAATTCAAAACATTCGAAAGTAGCCTATTCGATATTATGGTGAACGATAATGATGTTGTTGTTGTTGTAGTTTAACAGCCGAAGCCCGTCCGCATTCGATGTTATGATGAACGATGTTGTTGTTGTTGTTGTTGTTTAACAGCCGAACCCTTCTGCTATGTACCTCTATGACCTCACCTACCTCTACGCCATATTGGCTGATCGCATCATCAAATCAGGTCAGATGATAAAGGATGGCTCCTTGTTCCTGGAGGCCTCAAAGGGTGTCGTCTTTCAAGGTTAACACTTTCTCTCTCTCTGTCTCACTCTCACTCTCTCAATTTAATATATCTGTCTATCTATCTGTCTATCTATCAATCAATCAATATCAATCAATTTGAATATAACTTCCGGTTCCTCGCCAAATGGCAATGTCAGAGACGTCTCTTGTAGACTCTACATAAACAGGCGACAAAGCACCACACGATGACGACTGAGTACACAGAGACCACAAGAGAAAGCCAGATCAAAAGAGTGCGAGGTACAAGATCCAAAGCAAGTGGACCAAAGTTTAAACCAACGGCGAAAAGAGATGGGTTTTTAGCTTGGCAAGAAAAGTACCAATACAAATACAAGATCGAGGATCTTGTGGCAGAGAGTTCCATATTGTCGGAGCAGAAAGCATTAAGGAGCGTCTGTCGATGGCAGATTTAATGTTTGGTACAGTGGGAAGGTTTATACTAGAGGAACGAAGACTACGAGAGGGTTGTTAGATTGATAAAAGATCAGATAGATAGGATGGATTACCATAATTTAAACGTTTGAAGGTCAAGGAAGCTATCTTGAATTTTATACGTTCGGATACTGGTAGCCAGTGCAGTTTCTTAAGAAGAGGAGAGGTGTGAGATGTTAAAATATGTTAAATGACAAAAGATCAGATAGATAGGATAGAAAAGAAGAACGACAGACTGCTGAAATATGTGTTTGAAAGTTTTCATTTGAATAAAAAATTGCACTAAGGTTACGTGCAGAATATGTGCGTATTAAGGGGATATTTATAAATGTTATGATTCAGCTAGTTATATTATTACGCTTCTGTGCGGTGTCGAAATACGGTATTCAGCTTTTGAACGATTGACAACAAGACGATTAGCGCAAAACCACGAAACTAGATCAAGGTTCAATTGAAGTAATGACATTGTGCTTACAGCATTAGGCCGAATTTGAGTTATTAATTGATTTTGCTGATTGATTGATTGACTGATTAATTAACTGACAGATTTGAATAGTGATTGATTGATTGATTAATTAATTTGCAGATTTCAATATTTGATTTACTAATTGATGTATTTATTTATTTTATTGTTAGATTTATTTACATCTAGTACGATGCATCGATTGATTAATCGATTGATTGATTGATCAGGTATCACTGGGCCGGTGGAGATCAATGATAATGGAGACAGGATCAGAGTGATGAGCGTCTACTCCTATGACCCCACCTCCATAGAATACACCCCATTCCTCGACATCGATCTCCTTCAGTCTGGGGTGCCAATTCACTCCGTCTAACCCTTTCTCTCTCTCTCTCTCTCTCTCTCTCTCTCTCTCTCTCTCTCTCTCTCTCTCTCTCTTAGTCTGGGGTGCCAATTCACTCCATTTAACCCTCTCTCTCTATGTCTGGGCCTGCCCGCTATGTTTCTGGGCATGTCCTCTATGTTACTGGGCCTGCCCGCTATGTTTCTGGGCCTGCCCGATACGTTTCTGGACCTGCCCGCTATATTTCTGGGCTTGCCCGATACATTTCTGGGCCTTTCGATCTTCTTTTGGACATGACCGGCATGTTTCTGGGTTTGCCTTCGAATAGTCCTAACAACTACTAAATTGACTAACATTTTTGCTAAAAATCTTCTAATACTAATGAAACACTTTCTAGTGACATCATTTCAAAACGGAGCATCTTGGATAGAACCAATATGGTAAATGCGCTATCGCAATAGCTCTATATTGTTTTAATTATAATAAATTACTATTAATTATTAGCAATTATTGATAATTACTATTAACTATTATCAATTATCAATGACTATTAACTATATAAAATATCATCGTCGAACAATCAATTAATATCAATTACTATCAATTACTATTAACTATATAACAGTCATCATCGAGCTGCTGCTATTTTTCAGACTGTAGTTTCACTCAGGAAGGACGTTGTATGGGGAGAGAGTTCTACTCCACCGGTAGATGTCCCTAAATGTGGCTTCCTAGGGGAACTATGCCGTCACTCGGGTTAGCTGTAATATATATATATATATATATATATATAATAAATATATATATATATATATATATTTATATAGATATATAATATATATATATATATATATATATATATATATATCCAATTCTGCAGTGGTCCAACCACACCCGAGCACAACACGGGGACCGAGCACAACCGCAAACAATATTCCGCGTGTACGTAAGAGGCGACTAAAGGCAGGAGCTGAGGATGGCAAGAGGGGACCCACCTCACCATGAAATATTTCCCCCAGGATCAATTGACAATTAATCCACCTAACTGAGGAAGGCAACGGGAAACCACCTCAGAAGCCATATTTTTCCCAATCTATAGGCTACATAAGGTATGGATAAAGCATAGACTTTGTGAAGGGATTAACTTGTTTATCTAAGGAGTGCTCTTATGGAGTGAGAAGACAGACTTTGAGTATGAATATGTACCTTGAACCTGCCACTTGGCAGTGCACTGAAGAAGATATGTATATATATATATATATATATATATATACATGTATATATATATATATATATATATATATATTATATATATATACTATATATATATATATCTTCTTCAGTGGACTGCCAAGTGCAAGTAAATAATATATATATATATATATATATATATATATATATATATATATATATATATCTAAACAATATACTGTATAATGGCTTCACCACTGTTTACATTAGACCGTTTGCTTTACGATTAATTTAGTACCTTATTGAATTTATTCTATTTCAATTTCATTAAAGATATTTTCTTAATTTATTTTTTAAACTTACTACCGTTTACGCTAAGTTATGATACGACAGATTATTAACGCAGCAGATAAATACACGCACAGATAATTAAAAGATTACAAATCGTTAAAGTTTACAAATCAGTAAAAGATTTCGAATCATTAAGGTTACAAATCATTAAATATTATAAATAATTAAAAGATTACTAATACATTAAAGATTACAAATAATTGAAGACTACAATTAATTTATAAATTAATAAATTCTACGAATAATTTAACCATTACGCGTAGTAATTTACAGACTGTTTATTGTCTTCAGGTAACATTGTAGCGGCTGTAGCCGGAACCGTTGCCGGCTGTTTCGTACTGGCTGTAGCCGCCTTGACTCTCTACTTCTTTAGGTAATATAAATAAAACGTGTATTACAATGACCTGCCAGACTTCTTTAGGTAATATGAAGAAAACGTGTATTATAGTGACCTGCCATCCTAGTCGATTTCTACTAGTTTACTATATTTCCTATTACTATTCCTATTTATTTCCTTTTCCTATTTAAAATTTTACCTATTTTTGTGTGATTTCTCTACTCCGATTGCTTGTAGGCTGTCAAATCCCTCTCTCTCCCTCTCTTCTCTCTTCTCTCTTCTCTCTCTCTCTCCCTCTCTCTCTCTCTCTCTCTCTCTCTCTCTTTCTTTCTCTCCCTCTCTATCTCTCTCTCTCTCTCTCTCACTGTTAGTGCCGCATGTTGAATTCGTTACGCAGTTTTCATGTATATTCATTTATCCATATTACCAGTTCAGTGAGATTCCGAGATTCTACTCTCTGATCAGCTCTCTCGGGAATTGATCCCAGGACCTCAGGAGAAGTCGCTAAAAGCTTCACAATATTACCTAATGCTCTTAAATGCTAACTAATTTAGACATAAATCACCTTTGTTCTCATGCTGATATTTTTCCCCCATTCGACTAGTACCCTTCCTCGAACCGAACTCCCGGATTTTGGATCGCACCGTTTTTGGACCCCCCACTCTGCTCATCGGATTTGATTTGGCACCACAGTGCTCAATGTTGTCATTGACGACAGTAGCACTCTAATCTTGTTATTGTTGTTGTTGATGGACCTGCTCTTAGCTAAACACCTTTCTTTTCTGTTTATAAAATGCTTAAGATGATTTCTTAAATTCTTTCCTAGTGAATCAGTGCATGGTAAGTTACATACCAGTGACTTACCAGTAACTTACTGTTACCTTAATCTTTGTGGCGGTAGCTCAAGTGTATCGAGTCGTCTTGAAGGGAAACCTTGTGCTTCTGAACCTTGACGTTAAGCACACCACAACCTACCTACTTTCCTACTAATTAAGTAGAAAATATGTTGATAGACTAATTGATCGATCGATCCATTCTTCCATCTATGGAAGAAATGATTGATTGATTGGTAGATTTGTTGATTGACTGATTTTAGAACACGCCACGCCGAGTTGAAGATTCAGCAGATGATCTGGAAGATCAGCTTCGATGAGTTAGAGTTCCTCAGATATACTACAAGCAGCTCTTCGGTACCTGCATTTTCTTTAAATCAGCTTTAACAAAACGACATTCCAGTGTTAAGATCAGGAATATAAATCAATATATAAGAATCCTCCTGCCATTGGGTGTATAGAAGAAATAAACAGCATATATAGACTTCTTCTCTTAGTCGTTGGTATTAGTAGACATTAAAATATTGTCTTCTGAGAGACATTTTGTTACTGTATATCCCCATTCAGAATAAGCAAGTAAGTTAGAAATCAAATAGTGAGACGTAACTGCTACGGAAATAAGTATATAGTAAGTAGAGATGGGAATCGAACCTAACCCGAACCGAACCCTAAAATCTAGAATTTTGACCGAACCGAACCGGACTCGAACCCAGACTCTGACCGAACCCGAACCGAACCCGAACCCAGACTCTGGCCGAACCGAACCGAACCCGAACCCAGACTCTGGCCGAACCCGAACCGAACCAGAACCTAGACTTCGTCCAAACCGAACTGAACCAAACCCTTGTAGTACCTTTCTTCTTCACCAGCCTGACATTAAATAAAGATAGTAAGAACAATACAAGTATATATTAGTTTTTTCATTTACATGTCTTACAGTATCTAACAGCATATCATATATTCAGGTAAGGCTGGTCCCGACACGAATTTTTAAATGGTAGCGGTACAAAGGAATGGTAGCGGGAAGCGAGACGGGCCTACAGAAGATAATGCATAGTCTGAATGATACGGCATTGAAATATGGAATGAGAATTAACATCAAAGGGACAAAAGTGATGAGAGTTTTTCAAAAAAAATTTGAAAATGCTTGACTCAATCTAGGTGGATTTGTTCTTTTTAAATTCAAATTATGAATTTTTTCTAATTTTAGTGTGCTACCTTAATATTTTTTCAGCCAGATTTACAAATAATTATATATGACATGCTATATGTGTTAAGACTATCTGAAGTAAATAATTTTGCACTATAGCAATGCAATGCAATAACTTCATAACTGATCTGAGAGTTTCAAATTTGAAACCCCGAGGCAAATTATGAAGCTTATTACTGGTCAGTTGATAGCAAACGGTGTATATTGTGATCATTTTTCTAAAGAAGTACACGTGTTTAACTAATCATCTTTATTTGACATTTTTATGTTACTAAATTTCACTTTGTCTCTGAAATATTGGATAAAATTTTAGCCAAGACATTTCCACTTAATTATAAACGTATCTAGTATATAGGCCTATAGTGACAATAAAAATTTAAAAATTGATGAAGCATCCTAATTGCTCGTTATAATCAAGGAAAATATTTCAGATTCAATATTAAAGCTAATTATCTATATTATGAACATTTGTTGGTCATCTTGCAATATTTGAAGAAATGTACAGGTATAAATACCACTTCTCTCCTTTTGTCATTGTCATATTTTTACCCAGGTGAAAAAATGTGGCTGCAATTAGGACTTAATGAATTTTTAAGCATACAGTATTTACCACAAACGACTTTAAACATGTTTGTCGTAACCATGATTATTATAAGTAAAGTTAAACAATTGCAACATTATCCAAACCAAACCATTTCGAACTCGAATCGAACTCTTGTGAGTTGGAAAGCAAGCCGAACCCGGACCGAACCCGAACCCTTGTTAGAACCGAACCCGAACCGAACCGAACTTTCATTTTCAACGAACCGAACCGAACTATTAAATTGTCAACTGCTAACAGAACCCGAACCGAACCGAACTTTCATTTTCAACGAACCGAACCGAACCCGAACTCTGGAAATTCATAAAATTCCCATCTCTAATAGTAAGTTTCATAACGAAAGTCTTTATGGTGACGGGCGAACAAAAATATATCAACAGGAAATAAGCTTTCGAATTTTTGACACCAACATATTTTTACTGGAGGCGTCGGTAAGATATTCGACCTCGGATCAGTATGTGCGGGTTCAAATCCTGGGCTCGCCCGTCACTGACATCGCTTTCGAGTGAGGAAACTGACGTTAACCTTAGCTTTAGTTTTTTACTTTTACCGCCAAGTTCAGCGGTTCTCAACCCAATACGTTGTAGGTTCGCGAGTCTACAACGGGTCCCCGGCTCAAATCAGAGGATTTGAATGAGGGGATCCCTGCCTGCTGCTATTTGCCCAATAAAAGACAAACTTTTCAACTATCAGAAAAAATATGTGATTAAAAAATAATACAGCATGGCGTCATCACCTTGAAATTGGCTGCAATGTTTGCTAGTGCCTGCTAATAAAGCTGGTAAAGCTAACGTTAACGTCAGTTTCCTAATTCAAAAACGATGTCACTGTCGGGCGAGCACGTGATTCAAATCCCGCACATACTGGTTCGCGGTTGAACATCTATAAACATCTTAGTACCATGAACCTCTTAATTGCCTGAGAATTAGGTTCCTTATTTTTTCGTAAAATGGGTCCGCAAAGTGGCAGTAAAAAAGCGCTATTATATAGAGGGCTAGAATCATTGAGTGTCTTACTCTAGCGAAGTAATACCAAAACATAGCAGGGTACCCAAACACATTAACAAACTAAATTATCAAAAATTCCCAAAATCTCGAGGAGGGCCGTCATCTGAAAACAAAATAAGTTGGGGGTCGCTCGACAACGCAAGTTGGCAATCCTTCAATGCCCGTTTTGATTTAACCAATATCAGAGAGGCCTCTCACCGTAGACGAAATGCCATCCCTACCAGCATACTTCAATCCTCGCTGCGTAATCGTTTCCTGTTGCTGAGAAAGGCAACAAGAAAACGCCTCAGAAGCCATTCTTTTCCCAAGCTATAGTCTTGATAAGGTATGGATAAGGCATAGACTTTATGAAGGGATTAGCAAGTTGATCTAAGTAGTTCTCTTATGAAGCGAGAAAACAGACTTTGAGTATGAATATATACCTTGGACCTGCCACTTGGCAGTAAACTGAAGAAGAAGAGATTATTATTTTTTTAACCCTGTTCCTTATCTTGATCCTTTAGATCTTGGACTTAAACTGTTTTGATCTCGCTTTCTCGTCTGATCCTTTTATACTCAGTCGTCATCGTGACGTGTTTGGCTCCTGTTTATGTAGATTCTGCAAGAGACGTCCCTTACATTGACTTATGGCGAGGAACCGGACGTTAAATTCTTACTGAATGAATGATAGATTGATTAATGTTAAACCATTGTCTTTAGTCTTTATTCCTTAGACTTATAATCGTGTTTTAACTTGATCTTCTGCATTATACAACTTGATCTTCTGCATTATACTTGCTAATTCACGTTTAATTATTTTTCTAATTAATAATTCTTGATTCTTAATTCACCATTAATTAATTATTGTAGGCTCTCTCGCTCTTTGCGCTGCCTATCGACTGGTCCATGGCATAAATCCATTCTAACTTATTCCATTCTCAGCCTTCCTTTAGTCTTTGTATGCGAATTTCTTATCAAATCATCTAGTATCCTTTGCCTCGGTCTTCCTCTAACTCTTTTCGCTTGCATTCTCCCTGGTATTAAATATTTCAGAAATTCTAATTATTATTGTTATGTTAGACCCAATCCTACTTTTCTTTGTCTTTCTTATCACATATTAACTCTCTATCTGTTCCGAATTTCTGAAATACTCTTCATTTTTAATTGAGTCCAACTAGTCTTTATCTTTGAAAATCTTTTCCATTTGTCAATTTTGTTGGAGTTGGATTAGCACGACGGAAGAACAATGATTGCAATCTTACAAAAGGAGCATTTATATATTGTTTTATAACATAGAAATAGCGGTGTTTACTTGCTTTAATTAGTCTATATTTTTGGAGCTTGAATGCTAAAATGTTAGAATAACAAGGAACTTTAATAAATATCGTTATTTCTATACCAAATTTTGTATGCACTATATGCCAGTAATTCAATACACGCATATCTATATTTATTGATTCAAAGCAACGAATCTCATCTTCCGCGAAGGGAAGCAATTAAAGTCATTTCTCACTCAAATTGCCTGCAAGAATTCTAAATTGCCTTTCGAAGAAGACTTTACAAAACTCCATTGACGGACTAATTCGTGCGCCCAGGGAATCAAAATAAGGAAATAATTTCGATCGGTTAATCTTCTATAAGCACATACCTAAATGTTACTCAGTCTTCCTTCGCCAGCCAAGTATTCCTAATTGGATCTTTACTGTTGCTGTTTAAACACTTGATTATCTCACTAGTAAATACGGCCATCAGAGTGGCATCGTTTAAAATCAAAGCAAGTTGATGGTTGAGTTTGTAATTAAGAGAATGAAGAGGAATTTTGCTCTAAGCATTGTGCTAATCTGTCGTAATTAGCGCTAAACGATGTTACGATTATTAGCCGCAAGTTGTCTGCACCTGACTCGTAAACTAAGAATCACTACTCCACATATCAGACTATAATATCAAGCGTTAACTTCTGCACATTTAAATCTAAATACTAATTATTTGTATATTATATATATATATATATATATATATATATATATATATATACATATATCTTAGTGTACTGCCTACTAGCAGGTCCATAGTATAAAGCGCCTCCACTTTTCTCTGTCTTTCGCCACATATGAATGGGTCTTTAAATAATCTAACGTACCTAAACTCGGCCTACCTCAGCCTCTAGTTTCTTCCTTCCATTCTGCCTACTATGACCTCTTTTAATAGACTTTCCCCCAATGTGTCTTATCCAACTCTTCAATGGTCAACAAGTTAACGATCAATCAGTTAATCCAATCTCAAAGCTCTAATTCTGTTGTAGATTGAATATGTTATTCTGTAAATATGCTAATTAAGTAATTACGTTATGCTATGGTGGTTGTGTAGCTAAGTTTTTCATTTAAATTATGTGCGGGTCTTCGCTGACACAAACACGGATAATTCCATAAAAAATAAATTTTTTCAGCGAAAACATTATATTCAATATTTTAAGATATCGTTGCTTAGTTTTAAACAATGATATTAGTAACTTAATAATTTTTACAAAATCATTTTATTCATTGTCTCCTCGTCGCAAATAGCAATAATTAGAATTTTAATTAGACTAAAATAGTGACTAAATGTTAATACCTTTACTTAAAGAATTCGTATAGATTATAAAGTATGCGACTAACTTTAAATTGATTCTATCATTGCGATGGAAAAAAACCATTGGCCAACTAAAAATATCCAGTTTATAATGGCTTATTTGTAGAGAATTGCTACCACGAGTATACCGGCTCAGATTCAAAACTCGGACGGGACGCTGGAAGTGAGTCACGTGACATCTAATGAGTGCCTTCAGGGGGAGGCACTGGCTCTCTACAAGGGCTCCACCGTGCTGGTCATAGCCTGCGGTCAGCCCGTCATCAGCCTATCCCGCCAAGACCTAGTTGATCTCGTTACCGTTTGTCTTCCTCTTATTTATTTATTTTGTTAACGTTTGTCTTCCTCTTATTTATTTAATTTGTTAACGCTCGTCTTCCTCTTATTTATTTATTTATTTCATTTATCATACGCATATTATAATTGGCATACACAATAGACAGTTAGAGCGCATGAACGGAAATAAAGGCCCACAAGTGGCACTTTACATATTCCGTATTTAAAAATACAAACATTTGCATTTATTATTAATTATGTTCAGTAAAATCCTTAGTATTGGTAATCCTCCTATACTGTCCTCAGAAGACTAGAAGGTAAAACTGGTTTAACGTCGGTTTCTTGGCCCGAAAGTGTTGACAGGACTCGGGAGATCACTAGAGTTGATCCCTGCATCAACTTACTGTATAGTTGGCGTATAATAACTTAATATTTTAGCACATAATATTAACTTATTATTGTAGCGCATATAATACCTTATTATTGAAGCACAAGGCTTCTCTTCAAGACGACTCGAAACACTCGAGCTACCGTCACAACGATTAATGTAGCAGTAAGCTACTGTCAAATCAAGAATATAGTTTAAGGTAATTGTAGTGTGTTTAACGTCAAGGTTCAGAAGTACAAGGCTTCTCTTCAAGACGACTCAACACAATCGAGCTACCGTCACAAAGATTAACGTTTAACAAAGATTAACAGTTGCAATAACAATATAGTTTAAATTAAATAGATCAACACTTAAGCATTTCTAAGATTTGTAAAAAATGTGTTTAATGATATGTTTTCAGTTGAGAGAGCTAAACCATGACAACATTCAAGCGTTCATAGGAGCCTGCATTGACCCGGATCATGTTTGCTATGTACTGCAGAGATGCAGTCGAGGAAGTTTGCAGGTGATTTTAAATATTAAAAGCTAATAAAAGCTAATGTTAACGCCAGTTTCCTCACTCGAAACCGACTTCAGTGGCAGGCAGTAAACACACATTATAATCAACTATGTTAATATCTATCACTTTTTAATACCACATGTTTAAACCGTTAGGCAATTTATTCCATTTTCCATATAACCAGTCCAGTGAATGTCCGAGATTTTACTCTCAGATCAGCGCGGCTGGGATTCGAACCCACGAGGGATTAATTCACTTCAAGATCTGTCATTTAAAACCTCGTGACGTTACCCCTACGCTATTGAGACATTCAAATCCTGGGCGAGCCTAGCATCTACCTAGCATCTTTCTCTTAGTGGTCTGCCTAACAGATCCAAGGTACATATTCATACTCGCTGAGCTATAAAGTTGGTATAGCCAATGTTAACGTCAGTTTCCTCACTCGAAAGTGATGTCAGTGACGGGCGAGCCCAGTATTTGAACCCCGCACATACTGATCCGCAGTCGAGTAAAGCACAGACACCGGCCAGTGGCTATTACATCATTTGACGGCTTTAAAATGAATAAAATATGATATAATATATGCTATGAATATAAACTATAAATATCTCCATGATATAAAGCCGATGGTAACGTCAGTTTCATCTCTCGAAAGCGATATCAGTGACGGGATTTGAACCCCGCACATTTTGATCGGCGCTTGGATAACTTACCGCCATCGCCACTGGCTCCAGCCAGTGAAGAATATTCTCGAATCCTCCCCGCCGAAAAAATTGATAAGCTACAAAAAGCTTTAAAAATGCGCAGTACTTGAGGAATTAAAGAAAACTACAGAAATAGTATTTTTGCCAGAAGAATCAGCAAAACAAGTAAAATATGTGAATTACCATATGAAGAAAATATCTTTGCAATCTTCTGCATTAGTGACACTGTGCGTAACAATAAGGTTCAGAAGCACAGATTTCTCTTCAAGACAACTCCACACGATCGAGCTACCGTCACTTAATTATAAGCTGAATGCACTCGATGACAGTGATTGTAATCTAACTGCACAGTAGGTAGGTAGGTTGCAGTGTGTTTAACGTCAAGGTTCAGAAGCACAATGCTATTCTTCAAGGCGACTCGACACATTCGAGCTACCGTCACAAAGATTAAGGTAACATTAATTTACTGGTAAGTCACTGGTATGTAACTAACCATGCAGTAACTAAAACTGCTATATTCCATCTCTTTATCAACAGATGGAAAGCTATCTGTTTGAAATTTATCTGAATCTGAAACCAATGGAAGCTCATTCGTCTTTCATCAATCTACCTACTAACTCTGTTTTACTGAACGTTACCTTCTCATAATTTTGGTGTTAAATTTGAGTTTTAAACTATTATTCTAACCGTTTTTATAGGACATCATTGATGATGAGGAAGTAAAACTCGATTGGTTCTTTAGAATCTCTCTTATTTCGGATCTTGTCTGCGTAAGTGCTATCTATTATCTACAATACAATAGTAAATAAATTTAATAAAAACAATAGAAGTAAATGTAATAAGTAAAGTAATTCTAATAATATGTAAGTAATTTAATTTGTATTTAATTTTATGTAAACATATTTAATTATATGTTATTTAATGAGAACAAAATGGAAACACGCATTATAGTCAAATGATCAACTATGTTGATATCGATCACTTTTAAAACCACATGTTTAAACCGTTAAGCAATTTAGACCATTTTCCGTATAACCAGTCCAGTGAATGCCCGAGATTTTACTCTCAGATCAGCGCGGCTGGGATTCGAACCCACGAGGATTCAATTCACCTCAGGATCTGTCATTTAAAATTTCATGACTTTACCCCTACGCTATTTAAACATTCTACCATTACTACATTTTGAGAAGTTTATTGATTTAATAATTAATTTATTATTAACATCGAGAAAAATTGAGACAATTCCAAGACGGTGAGCAAAAAGAAGGTCCAAAACGGTGAAAATTCCAAAATCCAAAAATTTAGTTCGAAGATAAAGGAAGTAAAAAGATTTGCAAGAAGGAGATTTGCGTGCTGGTGGCAACTCATTGTCACTGGATTGAAAAGAGGGATGAAAAAATGGTATATCTTCAACTGTCTATGGAACAGTTCATAGGAAAGCAAAGGCCGATGTGATTCTAACTCTAACGAAGACTTCCGAGCAGTGGACGATCATCACCATCATCTTCCCTTGAATCCCAGCTTAACTAAAGTCGGGATACGAATAGATTGTCTCAAATCCTAAGTCATATCATCAGTCAATCGCCTATCTGAGACTTTTCCATTTGTTTCAATTTTTGCTCAACTACCGAATGCCCTTCTGTATGGATCTTAGTACTTTAGTCGCCTTTTACGACACGTGCAGTCACTGGTTGGTCAATTCTTCAAACAACCCGGACATTACACGGAGAACGAAGTGTAGACGATAATAAATTAATTATTTGTGATTTAACAGGGAATGACTTACCTCCACAAATCAAAACTATGTAGACACACTGACTATGCCTTCTATATGAGCGATAGATATATGTGTTTATTTCAGCATCAACACCAAATCACTGACAAATACAAACAGAAATAAACATTTAATGGAAATAAAATAAACTAAAAAAATTCCAGAAACACAGGGTATCCACCTGTCTGCAAAAAACTCGAACAAAGGCCGTCAGGGAAGATGATACACATCTTATCTAGCTGACCACCGACCGTAATGTCTATATGTTGTTCTACAGGGAATGACTTACCTCCATAAATCGCTATTCCACTCACACGGAGGTCTGAGTAGCTCCACCTGCAGAGTGGACAATCGATGGTCCCTCAAGATCGGGTGTCCCGTTGCGGCACCTTTCCGAAATGGCGTATTTGAACGAGGAATGATCGGCGATGATATGGGATTTGAAGAAAGAGAGATAGAGAGATACCGAAGTCTGTTGTGGACGGCTCCAGAGCTGCTTCGTATGAGCGTCAGACCTGTCTATGGGACTCAGAAGGGAGACGTCTACAGCTTTGCTATCATAGCGCAGGAGATCGCTTACAGAGCTCCGCCGTTCTTCGCGTCGAATTTTCAAATTAAAGGTATCATGATTTTATTGGCAGTGATTTAAGAAAATCTGTGGCATTGTTTGTAATATACTGCTGCTGTCACTTCTTGCCTAGTCGCTTCTTAGAACACGTGCAGTATCTTTCTCTTAGTGCCCTGCCTACTGGCAGGTCCATTGTATATAACGCTTCCACTCTTCTCTGTTTTCCGCTTTCCTCTTCATGTCCACATAAGAGTGGGTCTTTAAATGATCTAACATCCTAATCTCGGCCTTCCTCTGTCCTTTTTTCCTTCCATTCTACCTTCTATACTTCTTTTAATAGACCCTCCCCCCTTACAATGTGTCATATCCAATTTTTCCTATTTCTAAATGCATTTATCGTGTAGTATATGATTGGTCTAAGTCCAAAGAAATAGGGTTAATCACTAGATGATAGGGTGGATAATGTGGTCACTTATTTATTACTTAAATCACAATTGCTCTTATATCGCGTGGTGCTATATTTTGTGGGTGTTTATGATTTCAGCTATTCTCATATTCTTCTAATTTTCTTGCATGGGAAACACCAGTCCAGGAACGGATAAGCGATCTACTTTGAGTAAAACAGAAATTAATAAGGAATAGGGCCCTATATTTCCTATTGAGAGGACCGGTAAATGATTAATTGACTAAAAATTACACAACAATTTACTTTAAACTTGGAGGATTATTTCTCTATTCTCGAGATCTAATATCTATCTCTCGTTTGTTTAGCTTTAGCAACAAAAGAACTCTATTTTACTTGCTAGGTAGGTTGTAGTGTGTTTAACGTCAAGGTTCAGAAGCACAAGGCTTCTCTTCAAGACGACTCGACACACTCGAGCTCCAGTAACAGTAAGTTACTGGTAGTTAAGCTCATATTGTCACAGTATAGAATTAACCACCAGTCAAAAACTGTACTGTAGTGAATGCATCCAATGTAAATTATTTTATATATAAATAACGTGCTACGAATATTTATTTTATACTTAAAACGTTAATGCGTCAAATTTTAAACCAAATCGTACATTTATTATTAATTTTTGAATGTCTAAATAGCGCAGGGGTAACGTCATAAACTTTTAAATGACAGATCCTGAGGTGCATTGAACCCTCGTGGGTTCGAATTCCAGCCGCGCTGATCTGAGAGTAAAATCTCGGACATTCACTGCACTGTCTATACGGAAAATGGACTAAATTGCCTAACGGTATAAACTTGTGGTATTAAAAAGTGATAGATATCAACATAGTTGATCATTTCGCTATAATGCTTGTTTACTTTTTTACTTTTTAAGAAATAGTGGATAAGGTCACGGCTGGGGGTTGGAATCCCTATCGTCCCGCCCTCCCCACATCTTTAAGTGAGATGCCCGAGATGATTGACATCATACGTCAGTGTTGGGCGGAGTCTCCTCAAGATCGCCCCTCCTTCGATGATTTGACGAAATTGATGAAAAAAATAAATGGCGGCCGGTAAGTTGATAACAAAACTAATAATATAAACTTGACTGGAGAAAGTCTATTCGTATCGCGACTCTGGTTAAACTGGGATCTAAGAGAAGATGATGATGATGATGATGATTATTATTATAGCAACGTAGTTTAGCACGTAGTAAATAGAATAGCGAATAATATGGTAAATATTATAGCTAATAGCACAGCAATGATACAATAGATAGCATATAAATAATATGGCAATCAACATAATATAACATGCAATTTAATATGCTAAAAGCATAGTAAATACCATAGTAAATAATATTGTTAGTAACATAGATTGACATAGTAAATAGCATATTTAATGACATGGCTAATTAAAGTTCAGAGGTTCAAGATTCACTTAGTTCAGGACCACAAGGCTTCTCTCCAAGACCTTGATATTAATTAACGTCATTTGAGTTATAAAGGGCACCATGTAAAACGCTTTTAATATAAATAAAGGTGTCTAAAACGACAGATTATTTCTATAGCAGTGCCATGACAAGTGACCGGTCTTCGCGACTGCTTTACAAGTTCTTTTTACAATTTTGCTTTACCATTATTGACCGCATATTTGCTGGCGAAAACGCCAATTTGCAGAAGGGCTTGTACACGATTAACCTTCCAAGAACCCTATGGGATATCCATTTATTGTCGACAGTTCCTTTTATTTACTTATTTATGAGGCGGAACGTCTTACCATTCGAAAACAAATCTTCCTTACTTTTTATTATGCTTTATTATTTTATTAATATTATTTTATTTATACTGGGATGCTAGGGAAGAATAAGAAGAAGAAGAAGAAGAAGAAGAGGAAGATGATGATGATGAAGAAGAAGAAGAAGAAGAAGATGATGATGATGATGTTGTTGTTGTTGGATGATGATGATGCTGTCGAATATCTTACCGACTTCGCCACTGGCTGGAGCCAGTGGCGAAGTCGGTAAGATATTGGACCGCGGATCAGTAGGTGCGGGTTCAAATCCTTGGCTCGCCCGTCACTGACATCGCTTTCGAGTGAGGAAACTGACGTTAACCTTAGCTTTAGGTTTTTTTTGATGATGATGATGATGATGATGATGATGTTGCTGAATTACCTTTCTGTAATTCGTTACTTATCAAATAAATAATTGAACTACTATGGCCACTTTTTTACTTATTGCTTTTTGTTATTTCATATTTACTATTTAAATGTGTATTACTTTGTTATTGTTACTGATTAATTAATCTTTTTGCAGGAATCTGGATATCGTGGATCACGTGTAGCAGAAGCTGGAGAAATTCAACGTCAGTTTCCGCACTCGAAAGCGATGTCAGTGACGGGCGAGTCCAGTATTTGAACCCCGGACATACTGTTCCGCGGTGTATCATGCCGACTTCGCCACTGGCTCCAGCCAGTAATACATTTCATACACTATTACATTGTAATACATTTTGTGTGTAAACAGAAATCTGGACATTGTTGATCACGTGCTTCAGAAGCTGGAGAAGTACGCGAACAACCTGGAGTCGATCATAGAGCAGAGGACCACTGAGCTGTTAGAAGAGAAGAGAAAGACTGACATGCTGCTTAATAGAATGCTGCCCGTGTGCGTCTCTCTATCTCTCTCTTTATCTCTATCTCTCTCGATATCTCTCCCAATCTCTTTATCTCTCGATCTCTCTCTCTCTCTCTCTCTCTCTCCATCCCTCTAGTTTCTGCCCCATTTGTATTTGCCGTTTCGCTCTCACTCGCTCTCTCGATCCGTCGATATTTATATATATATATATATATATATATATATATATATATATATATATATATATATATCTCCCTCTCTATCTCTCTCTCTCACTCTCTGTCTCCCTCTCTCCCTCTCTGTCTCTCTCTCTCCCTTTCTCTCTTTATTTTTTTCTCCATATCTATTATTCTCTCTGTATCCCGATCTAATCTCTTTCTCTATTGCATACCTTAATCTCTCTCTCTCTCTTTCTCTCTTTCTCTCTTTCTCTCTTTCTCTCTTTTTCTCTCTCTATCTATCTATCTATCTATCTATCTATCTATCTATCTATCTATCTATCCTATCATCCATCCATCCATCCATCCTCATCCATCCCTCCACCATCCATCCATCCATCCATCCATCCATCCATCCATCCATCCATCCATCCATCCATCCATCCATCCATCCATCCATCCATCCATCCATCCATCCATCCATCCATCCATCCATCTATCTATCTCTTACCTCAGAGTCAATATATATTATATATATAATATATATGTATATATATATATATATATATATATATATATATACACTGTGAGTCTTATAAGTGACACCCCTTTTATATTTGCAATAAAATCGCAATCAGTCAACCGATCCATGTGAATTTTACTGGGAGTGGATAGCTAACAATTCTCTGCAATATTGCAAAATTTCTTTCAGATACATAAAAAAATAAAAAAGTTATCTAAACTTGACTGCGGGTGGGGGTCAAACAAAAATCCTAATATAGAACGCCACAGACGTAGGCTACATCATGCGCATGCAATCTCACGTTATGCGAGATGCTTTGAATTATTGATTATTTGTGGTAGCTCTGAAAAGAGCTGTTTGATTGAGCCTATGGTTAGATTATGATTTGGGTGTGGCTTATAACTTTTGTTCAAAATGACCACCATCAACTGATATGCAAGCCCGAAGACGCTTGCGCCACTGTCTGATTGATCCATCGATAATTTTTTGATTTCAAATATAAAAGGGGTGTCACTTATAAGACTCGCAGTGTATATATACTGTATATATATGTATATGTATATATATATATATATATAAATGTAATATATTGGGCTCCTGCAGAGGAACTCACTTCAGAAAAATTAGATCTAGGGGAACTTGGTCCCCCAATCTGCCTTCCCCTAATTTAATAAGCGCAACTAGTTTAAGTTTTATTCAATTTGTGCAATATCTATATAATTATTTTAAATTATTGTTTATTATTAATTTTAAATCATTTTACAGCTACGTAGCTGAACAGCTGAAGCTAGGTAGAACGGTTCCACCTGAGATGTTTCCCAGTGTTACCATCTACTTCTCAGACATCGCCGGCTTTACAAACCTCTCGTCAGAGTCGACTCCGATGCAGGTCGTAGATCTACTCAATGATCTCTATGGGGCATTTGATGATACCATCTCTCGACATGACGTCTATAAGGTAAAATAATAATATAAAATAGTTAACAGCGTTAAGCGAAAACAGCACTATCTCTTAATGTGCCGAAATTACTTTATACGCTTATTTTATATATGCATCTTTATTTCACCCAAATTATGGTAGCATAAGTACAATAAGTACACAATATACAAGGTACACTATACAAAGTGACATCATGTTCAGCGAAACAGTGCAAAGAGATAAAGTGTTCGAAAACGAAAAGAACATGAAACATCACACACATGTACTTCAAAAAGCTGCAATAAACAAATAAATAAAATAAATTAGAGAAAATTACAATCTTTTACTTTTTCAGTTATCCTGCATTTATTTTAAGTTTTATTTAGTTTATTAATTTCAAAGTATAGACGCAAATAATACTTCCAGTTTACTTTTGATATATCCTTAACATTACATCCAATAAGCCAATTGTACTCAGACATTAATTTGCATAATTCTTCATGCTTATAATCAAACATTTCACAGTAATGGTTACCCATTGAACGTAGCTTAGATAAGAAATTCAATTGTCGTGTAGCAATTTTTAGTTCAGCAGGTAATTGACCCATGTAATATTGACTTTCAGCTGTAATATTCTTATCGAATGTATGGAAAAGCTTAGAGTAGATCTGTGTATATGCATTTGCAATGCTGCGAATATGTGACTTAGACAGTACAACACTGTCTAAGCCATACAGTAACATGGGTACACATTGCGATTCAGTCAACGAAATTATCACCTCCGGTGAAGAGGTGCCAATTCTTGAAAAAATCGCGTTGAGTACTCGAAAGAATTTTTGCTTCCTATTTTGTAAGTTTAATTTGAAATGGAATGTCTAGGGCCAATACGAATACAAAATGTCTTATTACAATTTATGGATAAACCAATAGAACTAAGTTCTTCATGGCATATGTCAGTAAGTTTCTGCAAGTCGTGAATTGAAATAGACAGTAAGACTAAGTCGTCTGCATACATTATTGAATTACAGCACAGACCTTTAATAAAACATCCCAGCTTAGATTTCTCTATTTTAGTAACAGCCCATCAACTGTTAACGAAAACAATATTGGGGATAAAATACCTCCTTGTCTAACCCCCGAAGAAATGATAAAAGGTTTGGAGAAATTATTTTTTTATTTAACAACAGAATTTAGCTTAGAATACCAATCTTTCAAAATTTCAATAAACCACCTTGGACAACTCCTATCGATTAGTTTGATAAAAAGCATGTCACATTTTATGTTGTCAAATGCTTTAGCTAGATCTAGGGTGCAAACATTAACTGTAGATGCTTTAGCTAGATCTAGGGTGCAAACATTAACTGTAGAGGCATTGTTAGTAAAGTAGTCCACTGTCTTTCTAAATGAATATATGGCATTACTACAGCCAACTTTTTTCTTAAATCCAAATTGTCTTTCAGAAGTAAAAAAGTATTTTTTTAAGTAATGCATTAAACACCTTTCAAAGATTTTAGAGGAAATGCAGCTGATTGTTATACCCCTATAATCCTCCAATTTGGTTGGATTACGTTTCATGTCCCCTTTTGGTATAGGAATTAATATCCCTTCACCAAAGGCTGTTGGTACATATTTGGCCTTTACCATTAAATTAAGTGGCAGCTGCATACTATAGGATGAGCAAACTGCAAGTGCTCGCAAGAGATGCTATCTAAACCTGTGTCCTTCCCACGTTTCAAATTTCTTATAATCTCATCTACTTTAGCAACCTCAATTTCAATGTCAAAAGAGTCACCTTTATAATTTTTAAACTTACTATCAAAAATCCATTTAAATTTACTAGATTCAACTGCATTTCGCTGGTATATTGAAGAAAAATAACTTGCAAACTGATCAGAAATAGGTTGCCTATCATTTACCTCATTAACACTTTCCACACTCAACACTTATTTTGTAGTGTTGCATCAAAGGTCTATACAACAAGTAGGGAATATGGATACAAACTTATAGTTTAGACGTATAAAGGTATAAAGGTGTATAAACCTTGTATAAAAGGTGTTTACTTTCAAAAATCACAATATATTTTTTCATTCGTTGGAGGTCGACACTGTGCAATGATACACTTTATTGTTTTGCGGAAGGCAACTGAAATGTAATTTATCGTAAAAATGTAATATATCCTCTCTATAAATTCTATCTAGATATAAATTAACTGTAAATTAATTCATATGTTTATCATCATTTGACAGAAAATTGAAATACAATTTTTTTGTAATTAATAAAAATACCATTCCGTTAGTAAATGATGAAATACATAATAAATATATACGAATATATAGAATATTGCCAGCCGTCATTAGAGGCACACACCCCTCTCCACTCTCCCAACACTTGCTTTGTTTATTAGGCTATATGCGCAGAATTACAACTATATATTACAAAAGGTCTATAGCTAAAACCACGCTTAGAATACTGCAAGATTACATATCAGTGAAAGAGAGAGCACTGAATGTGATCACTAGTTAGTTATTTTCACTTTCATTAACACATGCTGCATTTCTACTAAAATCTTATGAGTACGTCGTGGTGTTCAGCTAGATAAGATACTGTGTATCTTCACTGATGGCTACACGTACTCGTAATGTGTACCTTTACTTTTTCTATTGTTGTGCATGCTTATCAATGTCTTGCTCGGATGTTTGTTTCGTTTGATTTTTGTGTGATTTCGTTTGCTAGTATTTAATATTTACATTTATGTTGTTTAGATGAAGTGAAATTGAATTAAATGCTATCTCTCTATAAAGAAAACACTGTCTAACAACTTGAAGACAAGCCACTGCTTTCGTCCATATATAGGAAATAAAACCATAAGGTCTGCTATATCCTTCGCACTGACACCACCCGGCGTGCACAGTTCATTTACTTCACCCCTCCGCAAGAGAAAAAATACTCATCTTGCTGTTTCGCACTCGTGACCTATCGCTCCAGAGGCGAGTCCTCTACCACTGCGCTATAAGGCGTTACTGTACCGTATCCATGAGATACTGTGTATCACATGGATACACAGTATTACATCATATATGTATCCATGTGATACTGTGTATTTGCAGTATAATTTATGGACTTTTCCAGGTAGAGACGATAGGAGACGCGTACATGGTGGTAAGTGGACTACCGGTACAGAACGGTGGTAGACATATCATGGAGATATGTAACATGGCACTGGATCTACTCAGTGAGGCGTCCGTCTTTAAGATCCGTCATAAACCTAAAGCTGTGCTGCGCTTACGTATTGGAGTCCACACTGGTCCCTGTGCCGCGGGTTCGATTCTTAAAGTCTGTCATATATATATATATATATATATATATATATATATATATATATATATATATATATATATATATATATACAAATGAATCTCAAATCCTGGGCTGGCCCGTCACTGACATAGCTTTCCATTGAGGAAACTAACGTTAACATTACCTTTACTAGCTTATATTATATTATAAATTACCTATATACATGTATATACATATATATTTTTATTGTTTATTGGTATAAAGCTGGTAAAGCTAGTGTTAACGTCCTGACATCCCTGGATTAAGTCTTATTCGCCGAGTATAGTCAATCATACACATGACAGACATCACTTATTGAAAGGGTTCCCCTTTTTAAAATGTCTCAACAAATTTTCTCCCCACCCCGAAATAAATTTCTGGATCCGCCCTTGGCTAAAATTGTTCAAAAAATCCCGGGACTGCAGTAGTTTAGTTGTCTAGTGATTCTGTATCGGCAACTGAAGTTAATGCCCACATCTGAATGTTTATAAATTTAGCACTTGATATTACCCAGATATATAATTCATTTCTCACATTTTGCGTCATACTAACGAAACTCGAACCTTTTAATGATCAAATAAGAGCACTTAAGCAGGTAGGTAGGTTGTCGTGTCTTTAACGTCAAGGTTCAGAAGCACGAAGCTTCTCTTCAGGACGACTCGACACAATCGAGCTACCGTCACAAAGATTAAAATTTTATTGTATTGTATTATATTGTAACAGTAAGTTACAATACAAGCTTATATTACTTACAACTTAATACTTGACACTTACGTAGGTCTACAATCCTGTTACTTGTATTATCCTAAAATGCTCTCATGTAAAGGTGTTTTATTTCAGGTGTGGTAGGACACACGATGCCTCGCTACTGTTTGTTTGGAGACACCGTCAACGTCGCCTCCAGGATGGAATCTACCGGAGAAGGTAATCACAGTAATACTAAGTACCTCGCAGGAATCTTTGACCTTTAAACCACTGAATAAAGATATCAGTGTGACAGTGTCATTTTTTTATATTAAAATTTCAGAGTCAAACCCTTTATTGATCGCTAGTTTGATTTATTTTAAGCTAAAGCTAAAAAGCTCATATTTACGTCAGTTTCCTCACTCAGTGACGAGCGAGCCCAGGATTTGAACCCTGCACATACTGATCCGCGGTCGAATATTTTATCAACATCGTCATTGGCTTCAGCCAATTGATTGATTTATTTTTTGCCAATTGATCCATTTATTGATTGATTTATTTGATTGCTTGTGATATGTATTCATGTGAAGTTTCACAAATAATGCAAATAGACAATATTTATTTGTACTAAAATATACACTAAAAATAAACACTAATAAATTAAAATAAATACACATGAACACAATTTATGTATAGTAAATACATGCAGTGTTCGAGTGAGCACTATTTTGCTGTATAGTATTAATAATAATAAGAATAATATAAAAAATAAAAATAAAAATAAAGGTTTAACGTAGCTTGTCTAATCGCGCGTTAAGATCACTAGTTCCTTCTTATTGACGATCTTATAGCCATTTAGAATGTGCATCGATGATTGATATGTGATTTGTAACAGATGTTAAATTCTTTGTCTTGTTTTATTTTTATTTAAATTGTGTTATGAAATATATGGAAATGTTTTAAAGAAATTAAATGAAGTTGATGATAATAATAGGTTGACAAGTTTCGCAAATGTTGCGGATTTTTGAAAAGTTGCAGAAATTGCCGATGAAAGAAATTGTAATATATTTTTCATTTACTTTAGCTTCTAAAATCCATCTGAGTCAAGAAGCCAATGCGGCCCTTCAGTTGTTCCCTGGGTACAAAACGGAAGCCCGGGGTGAGACATTTGTCAAGGTACGTTATATTTATTTAATATTTTCTATAATTATTAAGTTGTAATATGTTTAATTTGTAGAGACATTACATGCGATGGATATGTTAGTTATTTCTTTTTTTAGTAAATTTATTTAATTTGGTCTTTCCACTGTGTATTGTTGTGAAATAAAGGATACTGCAAAGGTAGCAGAATTAAACACCGCTAATTTATAAGGCATGTTTTAAACATATTTAATCTTTGAATATTATTCTCTATTTGAATCTAGACTTCAGAGTATTCAATGGATGAGTCTTAATAATTGACTTCTAGCCTACCAGTTGTTGCTGAATTTCATAATTTATATTATGAAATTAGAATGTGCATCGGTGATTGATATGTGATTTGTAACAGATGTTAAATTCTTTTTTTTAATTATTTAAATTGTGTTATGAAATATATGGAAATGTTTTAAAGAAATTAAATGAAGTTTTCATATATTCCGTTATTTATTAAAATCTGAAACAGCAGAATTTTTGAAGGTTAAAGTCGAAGAATTTTCATTAAAAAATAACATATTCGTTATAACACACGCAATTAACTTTCGATGAAATTTGCTTTTATTTTAAGTTAACTTAACAACATGTATGCACAGCAAAGAATTCTGTATGTTTATAAAAGTGCGTGCGGGATTTAGATTTAGTAGAACATTAAATCAAATTAGAAAATTAAATCGTCAAATTTAGTAGAGAAATTAGAAAGGGCTGTAATTAGCGTGTTCGATTTAGCTGCGCGTCAATTGAAGTTGAGCTACTTCGCGCCCGGTTAGTACTTTGCGAGTGACCACCTTGGAAGACGGAGTGTTGAAAGCTTTGAATGAAAAATCTCGAGTATGTTGGAAGGTTATTCTTAAATCCGCGTCGGCTTCACTCGGTGCGGCAACAAAAAGCAACGATAACTAATAGCCATGGGGAGATAAGAATATAATGAAACAACAAAAACAGCCCCCCCCCCCCCCCAAGAAAGGAAACTTTGTAAACCCGTGCGATTTTCATGTATGTAATCATACGAACAAGAAAACTTGAACATGCTTGTAATTGTATGTCTTTTTATTTTTAATTTGTGTCTTGCCTAACATGAAAACTGTCTAAAATCTGAAGAAAGCGATTCCATGGGGCTCAATCCATGAATATGTTAAATACCACCAACGAACCAAAGTGATAGAGATGTAGATTTATTTATTTGACTAAGTGTAGGTAGGCACATGTAGGTAGGTTGCTTGCTTAGCTTTAGCAATAAAAGAATTGAATTTTAGGTACTAGGTAGGTTTTTAGTGTGTTTAACGTCAAGATTCAGAAGCACAAGGCTTCTCTTCAAAGCGATTCGACCCACTCGATCTACCGTCATAAAGATGAATGTAACAGTAAGTAACAAATGTTACTTATGTCACTTGTGCATCTTGATTACTTGATTGTATGATTTATTAATTAAAGGCTACAATACATGATTGGTTTGCGCAGGGAAAAGGGGTGTTAACCACGTACTGGTTAATTGGCAAGGAAAAAGAATGCAACGAAGTTCCTGCATATAAATTAGACCATGAAATGATTATGAGATGAAGATCATTGCATTTCTCATATTTAGCGTATATTTAACTCATATTTAATGTATATTTAACATATTGAACTTGTATTTAACTTCAGCTAGGAATAACGTACGTGTGTATTCTTCTAGTTTAGAGTGTTACGTGTCAACATAAAATGTAATAATACTAATAGTATCTTCGTTTAAATAAAAAAATTCTGATAGCCTTAAATAAATTACCTATGAGCTGGAAATTTAGAACTTAAATATAATACATACGTTCATGGAAATGATGGAATACTGTAGTAATGCAAATACAAAAATGTACTTTAAACCTAAAGTGTATTAGCTGAAGTTTAGCAGCATCACTTACTAATAACTTTAATTTTTCACTACAATTGGCGAGCATTGAACATTGAATTTCTTAGTTCTTTATCTTTAAAATTGCATAATTTTATGTAGTGCGTTTTTACAAGTTTTAAATAAGCTAAATTTGCAACTAAAATTATCGAAATATATGACCTGTTTCTGTTATTTCGCTACAAATTATATAGCCGCTCATGTAGTGCAGAAATAGACGCTAAATATTCTTGGCCTGTTTTTCTAAATAATGTAAAAGTTATTTACCGTTTCCGTATTCATCTGACTCACTACACGTGCTTTCTGTTTCTGTAATCAAAAATATAAAAATGAAGCAGCTTTTTATTAAATAAATTACATTATTTAATTTCTATATATTGTAAACTACAAATAACTGAATTATTGAATGAGCCAATCGAATTTTCTCTTGTACTATTTAAGCATTTATTTCCTGATAACTAATCAATAGGAGAACGTTTGGAATTATTGTAGCCTAGAATTTATTGTATTGTATTATTATTATTGTATTTTAGTCCTAGATTTGATATATAGTTTAACACCATTTTAATTGTCTGCCAGTGCTCTATAAATTGTTTTGATCAACTGATGGCGTTGTTTAATGGTATGTAAGTACATCTGGTCTTCGTTGAGGCGGGAGATCGTTCATTGAACTTCAGTTCAGATTTCGAATTTCAATATCATTTCAGACGGGTTAATTTTAGTTCAATTTCTTATTTAACTTCTAAAAATATAGAAATTCCAAATTTCAGTTTTAAAATAATTCCTAAAATCTATATAGGTTCTGCGATAATTTTTAGTTTCTATTTCAGCTCAGAAATAATTGATTTCAATTTATTTTTATAATCCGCCTAAGAACAAATTACAAGTGAAGAAGTTGCCTGAAGTAACGCATACGCTTAATAAAAGTCTGCTACAGCCTATCTCCAAATCAGACATAGGCGATTCGATGTATGTTTACGTTTAAATCAAAAGCTGAAGATAAGGTTAATGTCAATATCCTCACTCGTAAGCGATGTCAGTTACGGGCGAGCCCAGGATTTGAACCCCGCAAATACCGAACTGCGGTCGAATATCTTACCGATATCGCTACTTGCTGCAGCCAGTTAATAAAACTCATTTCCAAAGATGTCATCAGACGATTACGTTGGCAGAAGTTATCAATCTACATAAAGAGAAAGAGAGAGAGAGAAGAGAGAGAAGAGAGAGAGGAGATATATACAGACTGAGGCAAAAAAAATAATCCCCTAGCGAAATCTTAATAACTTCAACAAAACTCAAAATATATGTACCAAATTTACGGAGCTTCTAGAGGAGGAATTTCTGCAAATATCCTGCAGATTTAGTTAAACTATTTTCAGTAGTTACGAAATTATAGCATTTCTACGAGAAAAGTTCTAAAATCAAATGTAACAAGGCTTTTTGAAATGTCAGAGTTCCGTTTAAAGCAAATAATAACCCTGAAAAGGGCCGTTTACTTAAGTGGTGGAGTATATGCCTGCACTACCTTGTTAGCTACTCCAATAAACGATGTTGAAATTCATTCTTGTGTTAAAATTATTCTTAAATTTTGAAGAAAATTTACGGTACTTTTGTCGAAATAAGCCTTGCTAAAATTGATTTCAACATTTTTCCAAAGAAACGCTGCATTTTTTTTACTTCTGAATATATTTTCACCAAATTTTCAGGATATATGTAGAAATTCCTCCTCTAGAGTCTCCGAAAAGTTTGTAAAACTATTTTGAGTTTTTTCCAAGTTATTAAGACTTTTGGTTAAAAAAGCCTTGTTAAAATTGATTTTTGCACTTTTTCGTAGAAACGCTGTGATTTCTGTACTGCTCAATAGATTTTCATACAATTTGCAGGTGATATGCAGAAATTCCTCCTTTAGAAGCTTCAAAAATTATGTACATATATTTTGAGTTTTGTTGAAGTTATCGAAATTTCGCTAGGGGATTATTTTTTGCCCCAGTCTGTGTGTGTGTATATATATATATATATATATATATATATATATATATATATATATAGAGAGAGAGAGAGAGAAAGAGAGAGAGAGAGAAAGAGAGAGAGAGAGAAAAGGGACAGAGAGAGTGAGAGAAGAGAGAGAGAGAGAGAGTGCGAGAAGAGAGAGAGAGAGAGAGAGAGAAAAGGGACAGAGAGAGTGAGAGAAGAGAGAGAGAGAGAGTGAGAGAAGAGAGAGAGAGTGAGAGAAGAGAGAGAGAGTGAGAGAAGAGAGAGAGAGAGAAAGAGAGAAAGTGACAGCACTGATTATAATTCATTTAAATGTTTATTGCTTTATACGGCTCTTTATGTATTACATACACACTTCTTTTTGTAATAGAAAGTAAAATGATGCAGATGTCCCTAACATCATCCTGACGTCCCTGGCATCATCCTTTTATGAGGAATCGGACGTTAAACCTTTAGTATCATTTATTATTATCTTGTAAAATACGCGCATCGTAATGACCATGGGTCGGATTCCAATGTGTCGTGTTAGAATTTGAGCTTATACGATTCATTGGATTGGGTTGGATAGGTTGAGTTGGGTGAAATAAATGGTGCCATATCCGCGTCTGATCAATTCTATCCGTTGAATTAACATTATTGATGGTAATAATATAATATATTCGTTTATTTTCGTTCAATCTGACAACCGCAGAAAGTTACAGTACAGAAATTCCAACAGAAACAGCATAACAAATTACAGATAGAGCATAAACAGTTAATAGGCTAGGTATAAGAGAGATAAAACTAAAAATTGTTTTCGCTAACAGTTACCACATGAATATTACAACATTACATAAATCAATATTACAACATTACATCTGATTGATCTGC
Organism: Enchytraeus crypticus; assembly: GCA_905160935.1. Classification (NCBI taxonomy): domain Eukaryota; kingdom Metazoa; phylum Annelida; class Clitellata; order Enchytraeida; family Enchytraeidae; genus Enchytraeus; species Enchytraeus crypticus. Next base: position 149,698 of record CAJHZI010000477.1, on the reverse strand, counting down.
TTTTGACGTCAAGATCTGAAGCCCAAAGTGCTTCTCTGCGTGAGCGATGAGCTTTACAAGTTTTGATGCAATTTGACGTCAAGGCCTGTGCCGCAAGTGGAACAATATTGTTGATGAGTGTTTAACGTCCTGGTCAGCATTTGAGCAGTGTTTGAACTTACTATGACGCTTCGCTTTGTTGTAGAATAAGGGCCTAAAATATGGGTGTGAAGTCGTTTATATATTTTTTAAATATCAGATTATTGTAAGTCAAAAGACATTGGACATCTAGTGTTTTACATCTTCAGTGATTCGGAAAGAATCAGGATAAGCCAATATAGCCAATATAACTAGTATGAATACTATGAAACGATTGATGTTGAACAAGATAAAATTGTTTCACATAATAAATCATTGGTACTACAATATGCGACAGGCGTTAAGTTGCAGAGATCTGCTACAAAGGTCAAACAAGTATTTTTTGTAAGTTACACAAGGTTTTTGTGGAGGAATTCACTTACTGACTGACGGAGTGCTGTTTAAAGAGCGCGGAAGAAAATTCTCAGTATGAATATGTACATTGGACCTGTCACTTGGCAGAACAATACACTGTGATATATAACATTATTGGTTCTAAAATTTTGTAGTAGGCTACTATAAGATTGCTCCATTAACAGTGTCATTAAGGAGCTTGAGCTCACCCACTGAAGTGGTTGGCAAATGTCTTCTTCGCTATATGCTTTGTCGGCTCTATCAAATACTGAAAGATTTTCCTCGGTCGTTGTAATATTCCAGAATCGAAAAAGGAAGCCGTGTAAGGTATTTACTCAATCAATCAATTAATTATTTAATCAATCAATCAATCAATCGCTCATTCGCTCACTCACTCACTCACTCACTCACACTCACTCTCGCACCCAATCAGTCAATCAATCAAGTACTCAATCAATCAGCCACTCAATCAACCAGTCAATCATTCAATCAGTCAGTCAGTTAATTAATCAATAAGATTTAAACGCTCAGCTCCCCTCTGTAAGTCAATGTCAGGGACGTCTCAAGCAGACTCTGCATCAGCAGACGCCAAAGCTCCACACGATGACGACTGAGTATAAAATGCGAAATATTTGACAAAATTCGAAACAACGCGGATAAGATTAACCAATAAAGCAATGGAATTTTAAAAATGACAGAAAGAAGATGTTTGACAATTGAGCTCCAGTTATGCCAGCGAAACTTCTTAAACACTTATTATTATTATTACTATTTTATTTTTTCCCTGGTCTGTATAGGGCTGAGCTAAAAGCTAAGATAAAAGAAAGACTTTATTTAATTAAAAGAAAGATGAAAAAGAAATATTTAAAATAATTCCTCAACGCTCTGGGAGGCCGCATTCACCAATGTGCCAAAAACGCATACAGCATTAAAGCGCTGGAGAGCAATAGACAGGCGCTGCTATAGAAAGGCTTTTATAATAATAATAATAATAATATTAATAATAATAATAATAATAAATATTCGGGCCCGATGAATCCCGAAGGAGTTGACTTTATCAATGGCATAGGCAGACTTATCACAGAGCAAATCGGCGATAAGCGAGAGACATCTTTTCTTTGGCAAAGGCTTTCCATGACTTTGCAAAGATTTCATGCAGTCTGCTTCAACAATTCTTTTAAGCCGATTGATGAACTCGAGTAGCCGGGCGGCGATTCAGCACGTATTGCTTGAATCGTTTTTATCAAACTCCAGCTTCTTTACACCGGGGTAAAAAATATAATATAAAAAAAAAATAATAATATGGATAGATTTATAATAATAATAATAATAAATATTAATTACTATTAATATAAAATATTATTACTATTATTATATTTTTAAATTTTACCCCGGTGTAAAGAAGCTGGGGTTTAATAAAAAAAAGATTCAAGCAATACGTGCTGAATCGCCGCCCGGCTACTCGAGGTCATCAATCGGCTTAAAAGAATTGTTGAAGCATACTGCATGAAATCTTTGCAAAGTCATGGAAAGCCTTTGCCAAAGAAAAGATGTCTCTCGCTTATCGCTGGTAGGCTCTGCAATAAGTCTGCCTATGCCATTAATAAAGTCAACTCCTTCGGGATTCATCGGGCTCATGGATTCAATTGCCACCGGAACAACTTCATATCCTAAGGACAGATTACAGTATTTATCCAACTTCCTAGAGGTGGCATGAACAGCAGCCGCCTCTAGAAAATTATAAATAATAATAATAATAATAATAATAATTATTATTATAATATAATAATAATAATAATAATAATAATTATTATTATTATAATAATAATTATTATAATTATATAATAATAATAATAATAATAATTATTATTATTATTATTATCATCATCATCATTATTACTATTAAGGCTTACCGACAAACCTACATTCAGGACCTCTGATACCGGACCGCTTCTATGTTTTCATTTGAAATCTTCATATAGATAGATAAACTGTACTTAAAAGAGCTGCCACCTGGCGATTATTCAGTTTAGTTGAATTTACAAGTGTAGAGAAAGAGAGAGAGAGAGAGAGAGAGAGAAAGAGAGATAAAATAAATGAGAGAGCGAGAGAGATAGTGTTGGCAATGAGAGAGAGAGAGAGAGCGAAATTGAAAGAGAGAGAGAGAGAGAGAGAGAGATAGCGATAGTGATGTGTGCGTTAAAGAGAGAGAGACAGATAGATAGAGAAGAGTGAGTGAGCGAGTGAGAGAGAGAGAGAGAGAGAGAAGAGAGAGAGAGAGAGAGAGTGAGAGTGAGTGAGCGAGTGAGAGAGAGAGACCGAGAGAAATAGAGTTAGAAATAAAAGATTGAGATATTCGATAGATGGAAGCAGCAATACAGCAACAATCTCTCAGACTAATAAGCTTCATATTAATTTTCATTAAAAGAAAAACAAATCTAGCAAGAAAAGCATTTTATTTTCACAGCTCTGTACTGAAGCGTGCGTTAGGGATGTAACCCGTTATAGGTATAAAACTATTGGATCGTACAAAAATTATAACAGAATATCACAGTAAAAGAGTTTCAAAAATTCATTTTAGACGAAGAGACGATCATTTCAACTTCATTAAGTTAAGGTAACTTTATTTTGAAAATTGTTGCTTCTTCTCCACAACAATTGAAATGGATAGAAATTGATTTTCAAAAGTCATCGGCATTTACTGTGGTAAACGATAGAAATGTACATAAATCAATTAATATAATTAAGGTCAATGGTTAAAGTGGGAATTCAGAGCTAGAGGGACGGTCAGAATATTTCAGGCACCTATTTAATGATTTTACAGATCTTATAGTATATAATATGGGCACCAAGGAAAATCCACCAAAGCTGGGGTAACTAAGTTTCCCTGCGGTCCTCCCCCCTCTCCCCATCCCATTCGAACAATTGACTAAGGTTCAAATGTATAGTGCAGAGAAATTTATATCCGATAAATCTTAAAAAAACTAATGTTAACGTCAGTTTCCTCACTCGAAAGCGATGTCAGTGACGGGCGAGCACAGGATTAGAACCCACACATACTGATCCGCGGTTGAATGTCTTATCGACATCATCACTGACGACGTCGATTATTAATAATAATCTAAGTCAAATGTCATGGTATTGATTATATCATTGCTTTTTCACCATTAAAAAATATAGGAAATGAATTAGTAGGAATGAAAAGGTAGGTTTTGGTGTGTTTAACGTCAAGGGAAGAAGTACAAGGCTTCTCTTCAAGACGACTCGACACACTCGAGCTACCGTCACAAAGATTAAGGTAACAGTAAGTTACACTAGTAAATGCAAATTTACAATTTTCACGAAAATGAACCAAAATGAATTTAAAGGTCGTGTCATATGTTAACTTAAACTTAAAGCTAAGGCACAAGCTAGTGGTGTAAGAGAAATAGGAAGATATAGTAAATAAATATCATAACACATATACATATATATATACATGTATATATATATACATATATATATACATATACATAACATATATATATATATATTATATATATATATATATATATATACATATATATGTATATACATTATGTATATATATATATATATATATATATATATATATATATATATATATGTACTTTGGACTGATTATCTGGATTTTGGAATTTGCACCGTTTTTGGACCTTCTTTTGCTCGCCGGCTTGATTTTGTCTCAAAAGTGCTCGATGTTGTCATTGATGACTGTAGCACTCTAATTGTTGTTATTATATATATATATATATATATATATATATATATATATATATATATATATATATATATATATATATATATATACATATATATATATAATAACACCACTATATAATTATATATACAGGGTGAGTAAAAAAAAGATAACACCTGCAAAAATTTGAATATCTCAGGCTATTGGTAATATTTTGTAATAAAACTTTTACCAATTTCTAAAGGACTAATTTCTGATTGGGTGACCAATTTTCATCCATTTTAAGTCATAGATGAGCTAGTTATACAAGTTTCAGCAGAGCAACCCCCCATTTTTTTCTAAAATGGCGTTCGCTGCAACAGTAAGGGCAGATTGCACTTCATTGACGAGAAAGTAAAGGTGAATTCTCAGTATTACGTCAACACTTTGCTTCCGGAGCTGTTTGATGATTGCTATGCTCTTCTACCAAATGGTTTCATCATTCAGCAGAATGGTGCACCGGCTCATGC
>CAJHZI010000477.1:102500-140000 GCA_905160935.1 Enchytraeus crypticus | reverse complement strand
GAATCATCATTTAAAATATTATATTTCCTTTGTAATTTCTCAAACGCAAAGTAATCTAAATGATCCAAATCAATCCCTCTATTTAATTTACCGTCTTTAACTAGCTTATTTAAAAAATTCAATCTATTGTAATCATAAAAACTATTTAGAGGCAATAAACCGAAATAGTATTGTAGCCACATTATTAATGCTTTGTCTGTTGTATGAAAGATCTTTGTAAAGACATTATCATATGCATTGCTAAAACTCCTTAACTCTGTCTCTCGCAAGGTTGCAGCAGGTGTGCCATAGAGCAATGCTGACACTGCATGACTATTGATCAATGTAAGAATAACATATTCAGCTGCCTTTGTTCCTAACCTTCCTCAAATTATGTTAACGGCTCTAAAGAATTTTCCTTTAGATTCATCCCATTGGCATTTAAAATACTTCGCTTTACAGATAGTGACTCCTAAGTATTGAATAAAATCAACCCAATTAATATTTACTCCTTGAATGCTTAACGGAGAGCACACATATTTGCACCTTGGACCTATCCTTAAACAGTGGCATTTGGATTTATTTATTGGCAGATCTAAATCAATAAAGACATTATTACATATATTAAACATCATCTGCAAATCAGTGACAGATATACTGATTAGAATCAAATCGTCAGCATACATGAAGCTATTCAGACATTAATAATTGACAAAACATCCTAATTTAGATTCCTCCAACACATTCAACAAGTTATCTACATATAACGTAAATAATATGGGAGATAGAACTAATATCTTCCTTTCTTAAGGTCCATGTTTAACATCCATACAATAGCGTAGTCCAAACCAAAGTTTTCACTATCTTTAGACTGGACCACGCTATTGTATATATATATATATATATATATATATATATATATATATATATATATATATATATATATATATATATATATATATCCTTTGAGTATTGTATATGAATACCATAGATATAATTTTTTAAACAAAATAGTTTTGGATGTCAAGATTATTAAAGGGATCGAATTTAGATCATCCAGATTATTTAGAATTTGAAAGTTTACCAAGGAAATATAATATTTCGTTTGTTGATTCTGTTGCTAAAGTACGATTAAAATGTTGGATCTACGTTGACAAAATGCTACATATTGAATATTCTAATAAATAATTGAGTTGATTTGATTCTGCTTGTCACTTGTAAACTACTAGGTTTGCATTGCTTAGCTGTACTTGTATGCCGAGTGTTATTTCTTTTCGTTTACTTTTCTTTCTTTTTTTCTATATCCTTGTTCGAAACTACCATGTATTGGCGAAATAAAGTCTATATATATATATAATATATATATAATATTATATTAATATTATATTATATAATATATATTTAATGTTTCGTGCTCTATATATTATATATACATGTAGTATAATATAATACACAATACTGTATACATACTGTATATAATGTATGTATGCATATACATGTAAAATAATCCAAACTATTTCCCAACCCTCTCGAACTCTCCCCGACAGTACTCCTGTGCTACAGAAACAGACGTTAAACCTATCTCTACAGATGTTTGTTTTTCAGCATGTGAACCCACTGGCTACATCGCCACCTACTACAACATCCCAATCCTGCCGGAATATTGTCTGGACGTCCTTATGGACAACAAATCCCTATTCAAGACCATGATCCGTATCACCGGATCCTGGGGGCAATTCGGTCAGGCCTTCGCCAAGGTTTTCCAGCACTACAACTGGACGAGAGCTCTCTTCCTATCGGATAACTCCGACGATCAGTGCCAGACAATCCGGAGCGTCCTGATTCACAACGGAGCAGTGAAAGAGACGGAGTGGATCGACATGGTGAGGTATCCGAGGGATTGGGAGGTGGATAACTATGTGAAGATGGTCAAACAACGTGGAAGAAGTAAGTAGTAATTAATACTATGAATGTCTTAATAGCGTAGGGGTAACGTCATGAAGTTTTAAATGACAGATGCTGAGGTGAATTGAACCCTCGTGGGTTCGAATCCCAGCAGCGCTGATCTGAGAGTAAAATCTCGGACATTCAATGGAATGGTTATACGGAAAATGGTCTAAATTTACCAACGGATTAAACATGTGGTATTAAAAGTGATTGATATGAACATAGTTGATCATTTCACTGTAATGCGTGTTTACTTTACTTTTTACTAATTAAATTGACGAAACCGACGTCAATATTAGCATTAGCTTTTTCAAAAATTAATAATAGAAGATCTATTGTGATTTACTGCATCGTCTCAAGTGTTTTGGAGAGATTGTATCTTTTAAATTTTCCAGTAAGAGCATTCCATTTTCCACGATATTGATCCCATCATAAAACTGGCCTCTTTCAACTGTGATGTAGAACATAGAGTGCCAAATATTTGGTTTCTGATGTAGTTTTGTAACTTTTAGTGATTGACTGATTGGTTGACTGATTGATTCATTGATTGATTGATTGACGGAATGATTGATTGATTGGTTGCAGTAATAATCATATGTCATTTTGTGTTTTCGATCACAAAACGGCCGAGGCCGCAAAATTTGCGTTTTCGTGACCAATTTAGTGACAAAATAATTTGTCACAAACATTTATTGATTAACTAATTGACGGATTGATTGCTTCATTGATTCATTGATTAATTTATTCATTGATTGATTGATAGATTCATTGATTGATCGATTGATTGACTGATTGCAGTAATCATCATTTGCCACTTTGTGTCATCGGTCATCACCCAGGTTCTCTACGCATTTCAGGACGCTGGAATGACTAAGGGCGACTATGTCTACTTCAACTTTGACCCCGCTGAGGAAGTGATGAACGAGCTACTGACCGCCTACAACGACACTCAATACGACTTCGACTACAGGCGTGAGGCTTTCTACGCCATGAAACAGGTTTCGTTATGTTACATATCATGAAACAGGTTTCGTTATATTAAACACGATGTTTCGTTACAATACACACGTTGTTTCTTTACGTTACACATCATGAAACAGGATTCTTTATGTTTTGCATTATGTTTGCTTATGTAAAACATCATGAAGTAGGTTTCTTTATATTACACATAATGTTACTTTATGTTACACATCACATGATGTTTCTTTATGTTATACATCATAAAACAGGTTTATTTATGTTACACACGATGTTTCTTTGTGTGTACACGTCATGAAATAGGTTATATTACACACGATGTCTTTTATGCTAAACATAATGTTTCTATATGTTACACATAATGAAACAGGTTTCGCTATGTTACACATCATGAAATTCGACTTATCATCAAATGAAAGTAGTCTATAAGATCGGTCAACGGCCATGACACTGTTATAGAAATGATATTTAAAGTATAATTTACTATTTTCTTTTCGTTTGTTGCAATCTGATATTGCCTTATAGCGAGGAATCGGACGTTTAATTCTAATTGATTGATTGATTGATTCATTGATTAACCAATCAACAACTGACTGATTGATTGGTTGATTGATTGGTTGATTGAATGAATGATTGATTGATAGATTGATGGTTGATTTGCTGATTGATTGATTGACTGATTGATTGGTTGGTTGATTGATTGCTTGACTGATTGATTGGTTGATTGACTGATGGATTGGTTGATTGATTGATTGGTTGATTGAATGAATTATTGTTTGGTTTATTGATTGACTGATTGGTTGGTTGATTAATTGACTGATTGCTTGATTCGTTGATTGATTGAATGAATGAATGATTGATTGATTGGTTGATTGATTGACTGATTGATTGATTTACTGATTGATTGATTGATTGATTTATTGATTGATTGGTTGCTAAGATAACGTTCTACGACGGCACGACGTACAACGACTCTGAGAGTTTTCTCAACAAGGTTGCTCTGAGGAATTCTCTTCCACCCTGGGTGGAGCAGATTCCAAGGGTCGAGCAGGTGAGAACTAAATGTGCTCGCCTTTATTGATTGATTTTGTTTTTACCTTCAAACTTGTTTTGCTTATCTTGTCACAATAATAGTAAATACAAACATTCGTAACTAGCAAATTGGCTTGAGCCAGTGGCGATGTCGGTTATATATTATACCGCGGATCAGTGAGTGCGGGTTTCCAATCCTGGGCTCGCCCGTCACTGACATCGATTTCTAGTGAGGAAACTGACGTTAACGTTAGCTTTTTAAAGCTTTATATAAACAAATAGTCAAGAATAATATTAACAAAAAGAAGCATAGGCCCATATGGTTTTAATTCTCTTCCAATTGTCAATTTTTCAGACATTAGTCGATATTAACTGTTCATTTTAAATAAAAAGTTATAAGATGAGTTTAACGTCAGTTCCGCATCACAATGGATACTGTCAGTTACGGTCCGGCTGGGATTGCAAGAGTTAAATAACAATGATTTCCAGTTTGGATCATCTTTAATCATAAGTAATTAATTTTCATTATTGATGAATTTATCTCTCTCTCTTTCTCCTTCTTTCTCTTTATCCTTCTTTCTCTCTCTCTCTCTCTCACCCTCTCTCTCTCCATCTCTCCCTCGTGGTATATATATTTGTAGCCCATCATTTCAGACCTCTATATCTATGACCTGACCTATATTTGTAGCACACATCTTCAGCTTAGTTTAATGACCTGACCTATATTTGTAGCCCGCATCTTCATCCCCATATCTCTATGACCTGACCTATATTTGTAGCCTACATCTTCAACCTCTATCTCTATGACCTGACCTATATTTGTAGCCCACATCTTCAGCCCTCTACCTCTATGACCTGACCTATATTTGTAGCCCACATCTGCAGCCCTATATCTCTATGACCTGACCTATATTTGCAGCCTACATCTTCAGCCCTCTATCTCTATTACCTGACCTACATCTGTAGCCCACATCTTCAACCCTCTACCACAATGACCTGACCTGTATTTGTAGCCCACATCTTCAGCCCTCTACCTCTATGAGCTGACCTATATTTGTAGCCCACATCTTCAGCCCTCTATCTCTATGACCTGACCTATATTTGTAGCCAACATCTTCAGCTCTATGACCTGACCTATATTTATAGCCTACATCTTCAGCCATCTATTTCTATGACCTGACCTAAATTTGTAGCTTATATCTTCAGCCCTCTATCTCTATGACCTGATCTATATTTGTAGCCCGCATCTTCAGCCCTATATCTCTATGACCTGACCTATATTTGTAGCCCACATCTTCAGCCCTATATCTCTATGACCTGACCTATATTTGTAGCCTACATCTTCATCCCTATATCTCTATGACCTGACCTATATTTGTAGCCCACATCTTTAGCCCTCTACCTCTATGAAATGACCCATATTTGTAGCCCACATCTACAGCCCTGTATCTCTATGACCTGGCCTACATGTACGCAATGTTAACGGAAGAGGTACGGAGCAAGACGTACGACGTACGGAATGGCTCAATATATCTAGACGAGTCGAGAGAGCTGAGATTCACTGGTAAGGTACTACTAATTTATAGACTTTATTTCACCAATACATGGTAGTTTCGAACAAAGATATATAAAAAATGTAAACGGAAATAAACAACACGTAGCATAAAAGTACAGCTAAGCAATGCAAACCTAGTAGTTTACAAGTGACAAACAGAATCAAATCAACTCAGTTATTCATTAGAATATTCAATATGTAGCATTTTGTCAACGTAGATCCAAAATTATCCATAATTTAAAAACACTAGCTTATATATATATATATATATATATATATATATATATATATAAATAACGGCATACTGGGTCAGGAAGCACAGATGCTTATTTAAGACCCATTTCCTCCTTCCTCTCCATGGTTATTAGTAATCGTTGCCTTTTGATGGCGCATCAATTGCAGCCGGCGCGGATTTAAGAATAACCTTCCATCACCCTGGGATTTTTTCCTTCCTAAGCTTTTACCAACACTCGGTCTTCCAAGGTGGTCACCCACAAAGTACTAACCGAGGTCGATGCAGCTTAACTTCCATAATTGACGCGCAACTAAACCAAGTGCGCTAATCCCGCCGTGCGTAGTAATTTAAGCTTATACAAAAACTTTAATTAATTTAAGCTTTTGTATAAGCGTAGTAATTTAAGCTTATACAAAAGCTTAAATTGCTACGCACGGTTGTTTCTATAGTATTATTAATCAGTAATAAAGTTAAAATGAAGAAGCGATAGAGTGCAAACCTGGAAATCTAGAATATACTTTAGTCATTTTTTGTACTGGATTTAAAATTAAAAGCTTATTAAAATCAATAGATATCGTAGTTTAGTAAGAAAATACATTAAATAACGATATGTTCCCATGATAACCCAACGTTCTTAGCTAAGTTTTAAAAATATGGTAAAGCTAATGTTAACGTCAGTTTCCTCGCTCGAAAGCGATGTGCAGGACCTCAATCATTTAATGCGAATAAACCATTCAATTAATACAATAAACAACAACAACAACAACAATAAATAAATCAATTAATACAATAAACAACAACAACAACAACAATAAATAAATCAATTAGTACAATAAGCAACAACAACAACAACAATAAATCATTCAATTGATACAATAAACAACAACAACTACAATAAATAAATCAATTAATAAAATAAACAACAACAACAACAATTACTAGAGTGTTCTGTCGTAAATGGCAAGACAGAGCCCTATGGGACCAAAGTCAAGTCGACCAGCAAAATTGGTCCAATAGCGGTGCAAAAACCCAATATCCGTGACACAAATTCACTCACATTAATGTCCTCCATTATATCGTAGAGCAAAACCTTGACTACAATCAATAATTTACTTTTGATTTACAGTAAATTATTGGATAATATTTAATATTATAGATAATATTTAGATAATTATTAGATAATATTTAATATTATAGATAATATTTAGATAATTATTAGATAATATTTAATATTATAGATAATATTTAGATAATTATTAGATAATATTTTCAATTGTACAGGAACAACAACTATATTGCTGAATATTTTGCAGGTAAAACAGGTACGATAGATATCAATGATAACGGCGATAGGAACAGACAGCTGCAGGTGTATTCCATAGAACCTCACAATCCTGAATACACTCCGTATCTTCAGATAGATATTCTAAAAGATACCGTAAGAAATGGGTGTTTTACTTCCGAGAGAGAGAGAGAGAGAGAGAGAGAGAGAGAGAAAGAGAGAGAGAGAGAGAAACGGAGATAGGACGAGAGAGAAACAGAGATGGAGAGAGAGGGGGACAAATAGTAAGAGAGAGAGAGAGGGGGACAAAGGGCGAGATGGAGAGAGAGAGAGATAGATAGAGAGAGAGAGAGAGAGAAAGTGGAGGTTTAGTTTATTTCAGGCACTTCAAAAAAGCATAATTATATTAAGAATGAAAGTAATGCAAAATATACAATTATACATGCATATTCAAAAACCACAGATCGTGCACAGCGTATAATTCCTCTACAAACTTCTATCCTCCGCCTTTCTCTTCATATAAGCATTTTAATTAGTTGTCAACTCATCTAGCATCCAAGTCTAGGTCTTCCTCTAGTCTTTTTCCTTTCATTCTGCCCTCAATTACCTGTTTTATTAAAGCATTCCCTCTCAGTTCATGACCCATCCTGTTCTTTATATTCCTTATGATATTTATCAATTGTCTATTTATGCCAACCCTATGAAGCACTTATTTGCTCGTAATATTGTCACTCCACTTGATCTTCTTCATTCTTCTCCATAGCCACATTTCTAATGCTTTTTTAAATCGTGCGACCCTATACGAAGCAATGATCGCCAGAGGATGACGTTCATTAAGAGTCTAAACAAACGGATGCAGCTAACTGAAACATAAATAATCAGAGCAGTAATGGATAATATGGAGGAATATGATCATGACACGCTGGAAATGCAAATAAAGAAGAAGAGAAGAACAGGAAAAGAGGAAAAAATGACAAAGTAGAAGAAAAAAGAACAGAAGATATTAAGAAGAAAAGAAAAAGAAGAAGAAAAGAAGAAGAAGAAAAGAAGTAGAAGAAGAAAAGAGAAGAAGACACTATAGAGCTCGTGCGGAACTGAATCGATAGCAAAACGGAAAGTTGTTCAACTATGGACCAGTAGGTGCTGAGTCTAATCCAGTGTCTGATTAGTAACTGACATACCTTCGATGTAGGAAACTGACGTTAACCTTAACTTTACCTTGTGGAGAAATAGAAAGAGTTTCTCTTTCGATTTTGTATTAATTAATTATTCGTTTATTTAAACGATATAATAATAATAATAATAGTAATAATAATAATAATTTAGGATAATAACCAAGGAATAATAATAACCAAGGAATAATAATAAATAATAATAACCAAGGAATGCCAAATTCCTTGGGCAGAAGGTAAGTGTATCAGATGGGATGTCACTGTGACGGATACATTCTCAGCAAGCAATTTCAGCCTTTCATGCGCTGCTGCTGGCTCAGCTGCTGAAGCCGCTGCCAATAGGAAGACACTTAAATATGCCGCAGTCTCTAGCAGCTACATCTTCCTGCCAATTGCTTTTGAGACATTGGGGCCCAATGTCTCTGCGGCGTCTGACTTCATAAACGAATTAGTCAGGAGAACCAGTGCCATTACAGGCGACCAACGGGAAAAAGCCTTTCTATGACAGCGCCTATCTGTTGCACTCCAGCGTTTTAATGTGTATGCGTTCGGGGCACATTGGCGAATGCGGCCTCCCAGAGAGAAATTATTTTAGATATTTTTCATCTTTCTTTTAATTAAATAAAGTCTTTCGTTTATCTTATATAATAATAATAATAATAACAAAAAATAATAACAATAACAATAATAATAATAATAATATTAATAATAAAGATTTAACGCCATTTTCCTCATCAAAGTATGATGTCAGGGACGTCATCCTTGGGACGATATCTGACATAAAGAAGAAATCTTACACAATACAGCAAGTAAAATTCAACACAATTTAGCCCAATTAATTTTTATTTTCAAAATAAAAACAAATGAGAGCTTAACATTTCAGATAAGCTATCTGAGGACAGATGTGGTTTGGGGGGAGTCCATCACACCGCCCCCAGATTTTCCTAAATGTGGATTCGCCGGTACACTCTGCAATCACAGCAATAATACAGGTACTTATTTTAACTTAATTTTTCTATATATTTATGTATGTACTTATGCATTTAAGTAATTATTTATTTAAGTTTTTAGTTATATGTATATAAATTTATAAATTTCGTATTAATTATTTATTTGTTTATTTATTTACAATTTGTCATGGTTGATTAAAGCACTGATAGCGGCTGTGGTATCAACTGTATCAGTCTGTATCATTTATGTATTTATTTTTTTATTTTTTTATTTACAATTAGTCTTGGTTGTTTTAGCGCTGATAGAAGCAGTGGAGCCTATTGCATCAGTGTGTATCATTTATTTATTTATTTACAATTTGTCATGGTTGATTGAAGCGCTGATAGCGGCTGTGGTAACAACTGTGTCAGTGTGTATCATAGCTGGAGCGGCGGCTCTCTTCATCTACGTCTTCAGGTTATTCTAGTTTTCTTCCAGATACCATAAAGTAGTTCGCTATAATTTCAGATCGTTTGGGGTGAATCGAGTTGTAGTGACATGTGATGGGGGTACGTCCCTGACATCATCCTTGTATGAGAAAATGGACGTTAACTTTTATTATTATTTTTTTTAATGCCCTGGGCTGTAAAGGGCCCTGGGCTAAAAAAATAAGATAAAAGAGACTTTATTTAATTAAAAGTTTTTTAAAAAAAGCGATTAAAATAATTCCTCTGCACTCTGGGAAGCCGCTTTAGCCAAAGTGCCACTGAAGCAGACTGCATTGAATCGCTGGAGAGCAATAGACAGTCGCTGCCACAGAAAGGATTTTTCGCGCTTATCACCAGTAATGGCGCTGGTCCTCCTGCCTATTTCGTAAATAAAGTCTGATGCGAGAGAGTTGATGGGCCCCAGGGTCTCAAAGGCAAACTTAATTAATAATTATAAATAATTTGTCTCAAAGGCAAACTTTATTATTATTATAATTTATATAATGACAATATTATTATTATAACAATAAAATGTAATAATAATAATATAATATTAATAGTATTTTAATAATATGATATAACACAAATAAAAATAACAATAATAATAATGATAACAATAATAATAATAATAATATTCTAATTATTATTATTATTATAATTATTATTATATAATTTTATATATAATTTACTCTTGATGATGATGATAATGATGATGATGATGATGATGATGATGACGATGACGATGATGATGATGATGATGAATCTATCTTATTCTTAGACTTCGAAACTCTGAGCAGAAGATTCAGCAGATGATCTGGAAGATCAACTATGACGAGTTGGAAATCCTAAAGAGCCATACTGGCAGCTTTCTGGTATCTACTGTAAGCTTGTTTAATCTGTACTCTCTCTCTCTCTCTCTCTCTCTCTCTCTCTCTTATTGCACTGCCTATTAGCAGGTCCATTGTATATGACGCCTCCACTCTTCTCTGTCGTCCGCTTTCCTCTTCATTTCCACATTTGCGTGGATCTTTAAATCATCTAACATACCTAATCTCGGCCTGCCTCTGCCTCTACATGTATTTCCTTCCATTCTACCTTCCATTACGTACACAATTGTTATGAATTCATTTATAAATTTATTTACTCGTGTTGTGTTCGGGTTGCTGAAGAATGGATCAATCATGGACTGCATGCGACGTAAAGGGCGACAAAGCATTAAGATCCAAACTAACGTCAAAAAGGGCATTCGGTTGGTGAGTGCCTAGTCTCCAGAAATTCCTACAATTTTTAAAAATCCAGACCTTAGTTGTACCAGGATAAACTTGGATGCAAGAGATGATGATGATGAAGATGATGATGATGAAGATGATGATGATGAAGATGATGATGAAGATAATGATGATGATGATGATGAAGATGATGATGATGATGAAGATGATGAGTGAATAACGGTGACGTTATCGATGTCGGAGCATTCGATATTCTGAATTGTACTTTTACGTTTGGCAATCGAAATACAATATACCACTATTACTATACACTATTACTATACACTATTACTATACACTATTACTATACACTATTACTATACACTATTACAATATCAAACGTTCCATTGTTGTGTAACGGCCACTAAAGAACAGAGCAACATTAACTACAAAATAGTCATAATATGCTATGAAACAAGAATTGAGAAAAGCAATGGTAAACCACTTTTCCGGATTTCTTTCTCAAAGTTAAAGGCTCGTTGAAGGTGTGGACATAGAGAGAGCTTGTCTCTTAAATGAGAGGTCGCGGGTTTGAGACTGCGTAGCGACGTGGTTTTTCTCTTCCGTGGGTCGAATAAAAACCCAGTCGTGTACACTTGGTGGTGTCAGGCCAATGGATAGCTGACCATAGTGTTCCATTTACTATCTAGAACCCTCCGTGTTGACCCCTACTAGGGATATACTGCACGCTAAAAGGAAGTTTCATACATGTATATATATATATATATATATATATATATATATATATATACAAACATATAATATATATATAAATTATAAACGTGTATATAAATTATATATATATATATATATATATATATATATATATATATGTATATATACATACATGCATTGTATACATGTACATGTATAAAACTTCCGTTTAGCGTGCCGTATATATATTAGTAATATCGAGGGTTGACGGTTGCATTTGGACCTCTAACCCCTCCCCTCATCTTTCCTCTATCATGGTCATTCTTCAAAGTCATTCTTTATCATGGTCATTCTTCGTTAACCTGTAAGTCCATTACCATTCTTGGACAAACTTGTATGCCTCACTTGATTAAAGTGATGCAGCCTGTTATTACTCGGTCTTCTAAATTAATTACTCTTGTGAGACCTAGCTTACCTTCGCGCTCTAAGCTATCTAATCGTTCTTTACAGCATGCTGCACCTCAGATCTGGAATTCTCTTCCATCCAATCTTCGGAAATCTTCATTTGAAGTACATCGGCCTTTCCTTTCCTATGAGCAGTTCCATAGGCAGTTGAAGACCTATCTTTTTTATCTCTCTTTTCCATCCAGTGTCCATGAGCAGCGACCTGCGCCTAAATCTCCTTTTTTAATTCCCCTTACTTTGGACTGATTATCTGGATTTTGGAATTTGCACCGTTTTTGTACCTTCTTTATCCTCGCCGGTTTGATTTTGTCTCAATAGTGCTCGATGTTGTCATTGATGACTGTAGCACTCTAATTGTTGTAATGTAATGTAATGTTCTTCAAGGAGTAAAATGAAAACAGCTATAGAAAGGCTATTTAAGCTGCCAATTTTGTTGCTCCCAATTAATTTTGGGAGCAACAATCTGGTCTATAAAAGCTAACAGATCCATATCGTGTGCATGTATTGCACCGCTTAGAGTGTGCACCTTTTAGGCTGGGAACTTTTAGGCTGGAAACTTTTAGGCTGGAAACTTTTTAGCTGGGAAGTAAAGTTTTAGACTGGGAACTTTTAGGTTGGGAACTTTAGGCTGGTAACTTATAGGCTGGAAACTTTTTAGCTGAGAAGTTAAGTTTTAGGTTGGAAACTTTAGGCTATGAACTTTTAGGCAGGGAACTATTAGGCTGGGAAGTTTTAGGTTGGTAAGATTTAGACTGAAACTTTTAGGTTGGGAACTTCAGGCTATGAACTTTTAGGCAGGGAACTATTAGGCTGGTAAGTTTTAGGCTAGGAAGTTTTAAACTAGGAACTTTTTGGCTGGGAAGTTTTAGACTAGGAACTTTTTGGCTGGGAAGTTATAGGTTGGGAAGTTTTAGACTGGGAACTTTTAGGCTGAGAAGTTTTAGACTGGGAACTTTTAGGTTGAGAAGTTTTAGACTGGGAAGATTTCAGAACTTTTGGACTGAGAACTGCAGGACCAGACCAAACTTATATGTTGTTGTTGTAAGGAGGCGAGACACGTCTAGTGCTGCGCTCCAGCCGGCCTAAGATTTGGTATCAAATAGTTTTAATTCATAGTTTTAAATTAATGTGATGTTTATCCTGAGTGTGAGGTTGAATTCTAGTGTCATAAAAGCTATTTAAATCGTAAAACGTATAGGGACACCTTGAAGTTACTCCGTTCTGATAAAACTGAAGTAAAGTCACAATTTTGGGTTTTTATAAATTAAAGGGATAAGTTGGTGTAAGATGTTATATATAGTACTAATTATATTAGAATAATCTTATACGGTATGTACGGATGCAGTACGTATTGTACTAACAAATAAGTATGTAGGTTGTAGTGTGTTTCACGTCAAGGTTCAGAAGCACAAGGCTTCTCTCCATGACGGCTCAACACACTAGAGCTACCGTCACAAAGTTAATGTTAACTGGTTGTTACTTGTAGCTAAACTGGCACTTTCACAGTTCCTTCTTTAAAGAAGATAAATTAATTACAATACATATGCTCATCTGAATATATAAAATGCAGAATACCATAATAAAATGGTATTTAATAAATCGTGTTATTCTCTACAATATACAGTGAATATATGAAAGTCGTCCACAACCTATCTCATCATACCTTTCTTTAGAATTCGACGAATGATGAATTTTTATTATTTTCTTATTTATTTCTTTAAATTACTGGTTGTCTGAAAAAAATATTTTAAAAATAATTGCAAATAAGTTATCAAAAATTAGAAGAGATTATGGTTTATTCTAACTTGTTCATGTTATCAAGTACAAACATGTTGATATTTCATAAATATTCTTATATAACTAAAAATCATAGAAATATAATCTCCGAATCTTAACTCAAATCTGCTAAAATATAATGTATCTTTCACATGTAGTCAAGTACAAGAAATGTAATTAAGCATTTAGGGACTAGAGAACTTTGCTTTAAACCAGGGATTGTTTTAAAGCATTAAATACCGTAATGTTACGGATATTCCTAATACATGTACATATACAATGGCCACGACTTGGTCGCTAAGTCTTACGATGATACCATGTAATATATCTATTGATGTTTGCCTTAATCTCAAGTTAGAGACCATTAGCCTCTTTCAAAAGTCAAAACAGGGTGCTAAAGTCTAAATTCAGGAATACTTGAGAATACTTTGTGGATTGTATCGGTGAAAATTAAACATAACCGTATGATCAGATAGCCATTTTACTCTAATGAACAAGAATCATACGAAGCAGATCTGTCTCAATTCGCCATTTTTGCCAAAAGACGCTTAAGTTAAAAAAATTCCACGCTTCAAGGAATCTAGAAAAATCCAAATCTTGACTGATCCGCCCCCCCCCCCTCTCTCTCTCTCTCTCTTTCTCTTTCTTTCTCTCTCTCTTTCTCTCTCTCTCTCTCTCTCTCTCTCTCTCTCTCTCTCTCTCTCTCTGTCAGTGTACTGACTTTGGGTAGGTCCATAACAAGTCGGTCAGCCTTAGTTTACAGCGATGATTGATCCCATTTGAACCGAGTGGTGCTTTTGCCAAGAAAAATTAATTTATCAGACAATTTTATTGACATTATTTATTAATTTTCGAATTATTATTTTCCCGGGTGTAATGAACCCGATGTTTCACAAAAACGATTCGCACAATACACGCTGAATCGCCGCCCGGCTTCTCTTGTCTATATTTATTGTTATAATAATAGTAATAGTAATAATAATAACAATCATAATAATAATAATAATAATAATAATGATAATGCAGTCTGCTTCAGTGGCACTTTGGCTAAAGCGGCTTCCCAGAGTGCAGAAGAATTATTTGAATCGCTTTTTTAAAACTTTTAATTAAATAAAGTCTCTTTTATATTATTTTTTAGCCCAGGGCCCTTTACAGCCCAGGGCATTTAAAAATCATAATGATAATAATAATAATAATAATAATAATTATTATTATTATTATTATTGTTATTATTATTTTTCTTTTATTTTTCTTTTTTTTAATGTTACTAATTTATTATTATTTATGTTAGTTATTTATTTATGTTATTTATTTATTTATTTATTTGTTTATGTTGTTATTATTATTATTATTATTATTATCCTCACACTAGTTAAACTGAGACTTAAGGGAAGATGACGATGCTGATGATTATGATGATGATGATAATGATGATGATGATGCTGATGATGATGATGATGATGCTTGTTATTACAATTAATAGTATTATTATGACTATTATGCGCAGAAATTTTAGTTGTCACATTCATTCTTAAATGTCGTATGATAGACATCTGTATAACTAGTTTATAATTAAATTTACAATTAAACGAGTAATTTTGGTATAAGACGAATTAATTTTGCTATTAATGCTACATGTACAATATATTGACGGTTTCCTTTCCAATTCGCTTTCTGATATATATTTCAGTTTATTCGGTAACAGTTTCTAGCAGATTGTAGAAATTTGCTACATAGAGTTCTCCGACTAATGTATAGGTCCGTAAAATTCATAAATTTAATTATTAAATCTTAAATTCCAGTAAATTTTTAATTACACGACTTTTAGTAATTAAATTGGCACAAATTACAGGCCCGAAGTAATAATTAGTTTCTAATATGGCGATTAATTGTGTCGCTTTTAGCGGAAAACTTGACTTGTAACTTTTCGTATAATTTCTAATTCGGAAGTGGTCTTGTTAGTCTACAATTTTAGCAATTAGCGAATTTTGAATAATTATCTCAGTCGAGAATTTCCTCAGAAGATGATGATTCCAGACAAATCTGATATATATACGTATAATATATATATATATATATATATATATATATATAAATGTATATATATATATATATATATATATATATATATATATATATATATATATATATATATATATATATATACATATATACATATAGATGCTAAAAAAAGGCGGATAGAAGGAGAAAAGACGCTTTCGAGCTTTGGTATTGAAGACGCGTGTTACGAGTCCCGTGGACGGCTAAAGTTAACAATAGAGATGTGCTAGATCTCACAAAACCAAGTATTTCTCTTGAAGGGAAGATCACTAAGCAAAGGTTGTCATACTTTGGACATGTCATGCGAGCGAGTTCAATTGAGAAATCAATTATGCTAGGACAGGTCCGTGGAAAAAAGAGGAAAGGTCGTCAAAGAACGCGTTGGCTTGATACTGTAGAATTTGACCTCAACACCAGCCTAGCGGATTTGAGGGAGGCAGTAAGAAATTATGATACATGGAGACAGATAGTTCATAAAGTGTCCAAGAGTCGGCTTCGACTGAATGGATAACTCATCATCATCATATTTATACATATATATATATATATATGTATATAATAATAATAATAATAACGGTTTAACCTCCGTTTCCTCATACAAGGATGATGTCAGGGACGTCCCCCCATTACATGTCACTACAAATCGATTTACCCCAAACGATCTGAAAAAACACGTGCTGAAGAGAAAATATATATATACATGTATATATACCATATATACCTATATATATATTATATACATGTATATATATATATATATATATATATATATATATATATATATATATATATATATATATATATAGCTATATACATGTATATCAGATCTATATATTTATATATATATATACCTATATATATTATATATATTTACACACACATATATATACATATATATACATATATTTATATATACATATATATATATATATATATATATATTATATAGGTATATATATAATGAATAACATTTTGATGAATAGTATTTTACTTGGTCGTCCTTTAAAGGTCAGGCCGTTCTGCTAGATATTAAATTATTTAGTTTATTTAATTCAGTATCTTTGTTGCATGTAAGGATCGTTATATGATTTAGACACTGTATAAGTTGTTCTTAGTTAATATGTATTTTCTACTTGTAAATCTGCACTGGAGCGTGACGAGTTGGAATTAACGTTCAGTAGGTTAGAGTCCGATATTGCAGGAATTAACTGTAGCTATGCAATAATAGGAGGTGACATGAATAGCAATTTTGCTGAAGACGAATAATCAATCTACAAATATTAATGCTAGATTTTATTGCCTATGCATTGAGTTGTGCAATGCACATCTTGAGATTCCTACTTTCCTAGTGAAGTTAAATATACTTTCGCCAAGGAGAAACGTAATGCTTATTCATAAATTGATCTTATTCTTGTCTGCAATATTAATATGAAATTTGTGCATTCGTTAATTACTCTTAATGATATTGACAAACTCTCTGATCAATTACCAGTCGTAATATGTGATTACTAGGAATATCTCTACTTTGTATCTTTAAGTGATACTTGTTTGCTTTCTGTTTTCGATTTTTGTTTACTGCCATGAATTTTGTGAATTAAAAGATTATTATATATAAATATATAAATATATTATATGATATGTATTTGATACAACTTCCGGGCATGAAATCGATTTGATTTCAAAATCTGGATCTTGTTACTCAGACAATCAAAGTAGAAATATAAACGTTATTAATTCAATAACCGTTTGATTGAGTGATTGATTAATTCATAGTTATATTGATTACTTGATACTTCTTCCTATCCAACTTTCTCTGACCAGCTTAAGACAACTCTTCCCACCTTAGGCATATTCAACAACAACAACAACAACAACAATTACAGTGCTACAGTCATCAATGACAACATCGAACACTATTGAGACAAAAACTTTCGCATTTTTAGCTTTTTTAGCTTTTATCACAAAAAAGTAACTCATAATTTTGATTGATTGATTAATTGATCCATCGATCGATCGATTGATTGATTCATATATAGATTGATTCATTTATTCATCGATTAAATGTTTGATTTATTGATTTTTGAATGATTGAAAGATAAGTTACGTATACCAAAAAATAGTGCATGTATTCATACCAAAGTCATAAGGTATGATTGATGATTTGACTTAAAAATCATATTGATTATTTGCTTGATTGACTGACTATTTGATTAGTAGAATAGTTGCCTGATTGATTAGTCTATCGATTGACTAATAAATCGATCGATTAATTGATTTATTTTTTATGAATTGATTGAATTTATTGATTGACGGCCTGATTAAGTGACAGATGGATTGATAGATTAATTGATTGAATGAAGAATTAGTTAATTGATTGAATGACTGATTGATGGCTTTAGTTAACTGATTGATTGAATTAGTTAACTGATTGATTAATAGAAATATTTAATTGATTTATTGATTGAATGGCATATTGTTTGAATGATTGATTGATGGATTAGTTGGTTCATTGATTGAATGATATATTGTTTGATTGATTGATTCATTGATGGGTTTAATGATTGGTGGCTGGAGCCAGTGGCGAAGTCGGTAAGATACTCGACCGCGGATCAGTAGGTGCGGGTTCACATCCTGGGCTCTCCCGTCACTGACATCGCTTTCTAGTGAGGAAACTAACGTTAACCTTAGCTCTTTTTAGCTTTGTAGTTGATTTATAGATTGAATAAATGTTTGATTGATTGATGGATTAGTTGATTCATTGATTGAATGATATATTATTTGACTGAATGATGGATTAGCTAATTTATTGATTGATTGACTGATTGCTGAATTATTTGATTTATTACTTGATTGATATATTGTTTGATTGATTGATGGATTAGTTCATTTTTCGATTGAATTATATATTGATTGCTTTGTTTGATTGATGGATTAATAGATACATTGATTGATTGATTGATTGATTGACTAGTTGACTGATTGATTGAATTGCTGCAGTTGTCTAAGGGTAGCGGATCGTACGGACCACAGAGCTCTGACGCCACGTCACGCAGCCACACCCTGTCCAGCGAGTGTCAGCAAGGAGAGGCCCTGGCCGTGCATAGGGGAGTCGTCGTCCTGCTGCTGACTGTGCCCAAACACTCCATCACACTCTCCCGTAGAGACCTCATCGACCTCGTCAATGTGTGTGGATGACTCTCTTGAGCTCTAGCTTTCTCTTTCTCTCTCTATCTCTCTCTTTCACTCGGGCTCTCTCTCTCTCTCTCTCTCTTTCTGTGGCGCTCTTTGACGCTCTCTCTCGCTCTCTCTCTCTCGCACTTTGACTCTGCCTCTCTTTTTCTTTTTCTCTCTCATTCTCTATCATTCTCTCTCTCGCTCTCTCGCTCATTCACTCTGTCCATCTCTCACTCTCGCACTCTCTCTCTCTCTCTTTCTCTAGTATACTGCCAAGTGACAGCTGTTTATCCTACTCATAGTCTAGACTCTGAGTATGAACTTGCACCTTGGACCAGCTGCTTTCTGGCAACATAAAGAGATCACAATACAGTACAGATCAGGGAGTTCATCCATTTACAAAGACTTCGCTTTACCCATTCGTTCTAGAAAAGTTTTGTAGAAATTTCTGGAGCCCAGGCGCTCTTCAACCAAATACCCTTTCTGACGTTTGTTTGGATTTTAGTGCTTTGTCGCATTTTTACGACGCCTGCAGTCTACGGTTGGCCAAGTCTTCATGAACCCGGAAACAATACTGGTATAACCAATCGGATATTTATCACTATAACTATTTATCAATATGACTCTCATTATGACTATTTTTCAATATGACACCTTTTCAATATGACTATTTTTCAATATGACTATTTTTCAATATGACTGTTTTTCAATATGACTGTTTTTCAATATGACTGTTTATCGATATGGCTGGAACCAATGGTCATGTCGGTAAGATAATCGACCGCGGATCGGTATGTGCGGGATTCAAGTCCGGCTCGCTTGTCACTGACATCGCTTTCGAGTGAGGAAACTGACGTTAGCATTAGCTTTTTAAAGAGCTGTCATCTATATAACTATTTTTCAATATGATTATTTTTCAATATGACTACTTATACATATATGCCTATTTTTCACAATACGACAATTGATAAATATGACAATTTTTCAATAGGACTATTTTTCAATACGAATACTTTTCGATACGACTATTTATCAATATGACTATTTTTCAATATGATTACTTATCAATTTGGCTGGAGCCAGTGGCGATATTCGCCCGCGAATCCGTAAGTGCGGGGTTCAAATCCAGGGCTCGCCGTCACTGACATCGCTTTCGAGTGAGGAAACTGACGTTAACATTAGTTCTTTTATATTTTTCAGTTGAAGGAGCTGAACCACGACAACGTACAGACGTTCGTAGGAGCCTGTATAGACCCAGAGCGTGTCTTCTACGTTCTGCAGAGATGTAGTCGAGGCAATCTACAGGTCATCTTTATTTCATTAATTTTATTTTACTGTATTTAATTACACTCCCCGTGTTGTGTCCGGTCTGCTTGAAGTATAGACAAATCGTGTAAATATGCACGTGTCGTAGAAGGCGACCTAAAAACTAGATCCAAACCAACGTCAGAAAGGGCATTCGGTTGGTGAGCGCCTAGGCTGCAGAAATTGCTACAAAAAACTTAAATGAATGAATATTTGAAAGTCTATTCGTATCCCTACTCGAATTAAATTGGGATTTAGGAGAGGATGATGATGATGATGATGTAATTAATTACAATTTGAATCCATGTTGTTTCCAGGTAGTTGAATATTGGACCAGCCGTAGACTGTACGTCTCGTAATGGGCGACAAAGCACTATGATGCAGACCAACGCCAGCAAGGACATTCGGTTGGTGGGAGCCTAGGCACAAGAAAATGCTACAAAATCTAAATTTCTAAAACCTGATCCTAGTTAAATTGGGATTCAAGGGAAGATGATGATGCTGATAATGAATTACAGAAATTTTAAGCATTAATTTGCAGATCATTTATATTTTCTTATATTATTATTTTTATTTTTATATTTTATTATATTTTATTCATTTTAGTGTATGTTGTGCTGACAGGCACGACGTCCAAGGTACATATTTATACTCCGAGTCTGCTTTCACGCTCCATAAAGAGCACTCCATAGATCACTAAGTTATTCCCTTCAAAGTCTATGACTTCTCCATACCTTATGGGTCATATAGATTTGACAAATTAAGGCTTCTGAGATGGTTTCACGTTTTTTCCTCAGTTCTTGCTTAGTCGCTTCCTACTATACTCGCAGTTAACGTTCGATCGAGTTTTCAGCATCTCGGACACAATACGAGATTGAATTATCCAGTGCTGGCTAAATGGTCTTGGATAAAATTTCAATCTTTTTCCTTGTTCCTTTAGGTACACGTTTTCTTTTAGTTTTCATTTTTCTTTAAGTTTTGCTTTTCTTTTAGTTTTACATTTTGTTATAGTTCTACATTGTTTGCTTCACTAATTATAATGTGTGTGCATGTGGAATGTTGAGGTTATTATGCTGAAAGTAAACTACAGTGTAATTTTTGAAAGAATTTAATAAAAAGCTAAAAAAGCTGGTAAATCTAAGGTTAACGTCAGTTTCCTCACTCGAAAGCGATGTCAGTGACGGGCGAGCCCAGGATTTGAACCCGCATCAACTGATCCGCGGTCGAGTATCTTACCGACTTCGCCACTGGCTCCAGCCAGTGGCGAAGTCGGTAATAAACAAAAAATAAACAAAATCCTACGTATATTTAATGTATTAAATTCATTGTTTTGCGTGTTAGAATAGCATATTCATATTTGGAAATCAGTTAGAATGTAGCCAGTCATGTGAATGTCTGAGATGTTTCTGAGCTTTTACTCTCAGATCAGCGCGGCTGGAATTCAAACCAGGATTTAGGGTTCAATTCACCTCAGGATCTGTCATTTAAAACTTAATAACTTTACCACCTTAATTTTTCTACAATCTACAAAATATTAATAAATTGATATATAAAATTCTGAATTATGGCAATCCGAGCTTATGTAATGTACTTTACTATACTAATATAATAATAACTTACGATGTAAATTAGCGTCTATATTTCAGAACATAATAGAAGATGAGGAAGTTAAGCTGGACTGGTTCTTCAGACTTTCTCTTATTGTTGATCTTGTGAACGTAAGTTTTGTACTTGTTTTTTGTACTTAGTTAAAATTTTTATCTACATTAAAAAATTCGTCAAAATCTGAAACAAAGTTTTCAATCAGTGATCCAGCTGTTCCCAGTGGTTTGCATTTATGAAATAAAATAGGCCTGTGTTTAAAATGATTTTTCTTTTTACTGTAATAGCATATTACTTTTCTGATCGCCGAGTATAATTCAATTAGCTCGATTCTTTTAAATCCCGCTTTTTTGCTTTGAACTCACATCTTTTTGCCTTATTATGATCGGAATATAGAGGCCATAGCATTATTTTAAAAAACGGCACACTGGGGCAGCAAGCACATGTTCTTGTTTAAGGCCCATTTCCTCCTTTCTCTCAATGAATAATAGTTTTGATGGCGCATCAGTTTCAGCCGGCGCGGATTTAAGAATAACCACCTAGCAACCTTAGAATGTTTCCTTCAAACCTGTCCACACTCGGTCTTCCAATGTTGTGTCAACCCCGACGTACTAACCGAGGCCGATGTAGCTTAACTTCGATTATTGACGCGCAACTAAACCAAGTGCGCTATATCCCGCTGTCGATTTATTCTAACATCATCAGCACACTTCCATCATCGATATATAGTAACATCATCAGCCTACTCCCTTAAATCCAAGTTTAACTTTTATGTTGTTCCACAGGGAATGTCGTATCTCCACAAGTCCTCCTTCCATTCACACGGAGATCTGAGTAGCAGGACCTGCAGAGTGGACAACCGATGGTCTCTCAAGGTCGGATGTCCAGTTCTGGAAGCATTCAGGAGTACGGAACTACCCATCACTTCGGGAAACAGTTCCGTGAACGAGGAACGGCAAGACGACGGCGCTGCGGAAAGATTAGCGAGATATCAGAGTATGTTGTGGACGGCTCCAGAGCTGCTTCGCATGAGCGTCAGACCTGTCTATGGGACTCAGAAGGGAGACGTCTACAGCTTTGCTATCATAGCGCAGGAGATCGCTTACAGAGCTCCGCCTTTCTTTTTTACTGACGGAAGCGTGAAAGGTTTACGGTTTACTAGCTATGTCGATGTTGTTAGATAGTTTTTTATAAATTTAATATAAATTTTTTCCATACTACTCGCAAATAGCGTTTTTAATGTAAAGGCAGATATTACGGCTTTCCATTTTGAAGTTTTATAAAACACCACAAATACTATTCGTACTGTTCCTATAAAAATAGGTTTCTATTAAAAACCTGTACATACACTGTGTCCGAGCTTAGGCTTAATGGTCATTTATTTGGACAGAATTATTTGCATCAATGCGGGCTCTTTTTTTGAGTCACTTTTTAATCTTTGAAGTTTTACTAAATTTTATTAGTTTCTTAGGAATATGTTTAGCGTTAGGATAAAGTTAGGGTAAAAGGGGTTTGGGTTAGGGATAGTTTAAAAAGTTACATTAAAATTACAAATTCCCGCGATGATGTAAACAACAGCTCGAGATGCTGCTAATAATTATGTCCATATAAGTGACCATCTAACCGAGTCTCACGCAGTTTTATTACTTTGACAATTTTATATTTATAAAAGCATTTCATAAAATGTTTTGATCGCCAGTAAGAAATCCTGTGTTCTCTATCGTTTGCTCTTTGATATTTGAATAAGTTTGTCATGTATTTCTCATTGAGAACTGGATCATCACTCAGTCCTGTCTTTATGCTGCTTTGGTTGGTCGATCAGTTGATAACCACGGCGATGATCGGGTTCAACGCATAGAGGAGAAGCATTATATAAATATATATATATATATATATGTATATATATATATATATATATATATACATACATGTATATATATATATATGTATATATGTATATATGTATATATATATATATATATATATATATATATATATGTAATATATATATATATATATATAATATATATATATATATATATATATATATATATATATATATGTACACATAAAACATAAAGATATATGGTATCTCTTTCTCTCAATTACGACATATAAATATCCCGAAATGAAAAGCTGATCGCATTTCTCAGAACGCCAAGAAATATTGAAATAGACTATAATTATTGTGGTGTTTCCCTTCAGAAATAGTTAACAAGGTGGCTGCGGGGGGCTGGAACCCATTTCGCCCTGCACTGCCCTCCCTGCTCAACGAGATGCCTGAAATGACGGATATCATTCGTCAGTGCTGGATGGAGGCGCCCCAGGATCGCCCCTCCTTCGAGGAGATAGGTAAAATGTTGAAGCGTCAAAACAAAGGCAGGTCAGTATCGTAGCTTATTGTCGTAGTTCAGTATCGTAACTAAGTATCGTAGCTCAATATCGTAGCCAAGTATCGTAGTTAAGTAACGTAAGTATCGTAACTAAGTATCGTAGCTCAGTGTCGTAGCCAAGTATCGTAGTTAAGTATCGTAGCTCAGTGTCGTAGTTAAGTATTGTAGTTAAGTATCGTAGCTCAGTGTCGTAGCCAAGTATCGTAGTTAAGTATCGTAGCTCAGTGTCGTAGTTAAGTATCGTAGTTAAGTATCGTAACTAAGAATCGTAGCTCAGTGTCGTAGGTCAGTATCGTAGCTAAGTATCGTAGCTAAGTATCATAGCTAAGTATCGTAGGTCAGTATCGTAGCTACGTATCGTAGGTCAGTATCATAGCTAAGTATCGTAGCTAAGTATCGTAGCTAAGTATCGTAGCTAAGTATCGTAGCTAAGTATCGTAGCTAAGTATCGTAGCTAAGTATCGTAGCTTACTGTCGTAGCTAAGTATCGTAGCTAAGTATCATAGCTAAGTATCGTAGGTCAGTATCGTAGCTACGTATCGTAGGTCAGTATCATAGCTAAGTATCGTAGCTAAGTATCGTAGCTAAGTATCGTAGCTACGTATCGTAGCTTACTGTCGTAGCTAAGTATCGTGGCTCAGCAGCGTAGCTTAGTATAGTAAATGAGTATCATAGCTAAGTATCGTAGCTAAGTATCGTAGTTTAGTATTAGACCTCTGCCTCCATATTCACATAATGTTTGAAATGTGTCCAGATTTATTCATGGACTGCTGATTTTATTAAATTCACTGATTTTCTATGCATTTTAGATTTGTTATCACTAATTATTCAAGAAATTAAAAGTATAAACCTACTGATTGATTGTTCAGTTGACTAATTGGTGATTCATTGATTGATAGGTTGCTTGATTGATTTGGTTGATTTACAAAGTGACTTAATTTGATTGATAAATAAATTTTAAAATTGATTAATTGTTTCATTTTCCTTCGTAGAACCCTGCATTAATCATGATTAGACTTTCTTGAAATGAAATTTTTCTTGATTCTGATTAAATCGGTAGTTAAACAATAGTTAAGACACAATCATCCCTTACTAAACCCAGCATTAACGTATTTTCACTGTGCTATAGAAATCTGGACATAGTGGATCACGTTTTGGAAAAGCTGGAAAAGTACGCAAATAACCTGGAGTCAATCATAGAACAGAGAACGTTGGAACTGGTAGAAGAAAAGAGAAAAACAGATCTCCTACTGAACAGAATGCTTCCGCCGTTAGTTCATTTCTTACACACCTTTTTCTATTTCTACTTTTCTATATATTAACATATTTTCTGATTCTTTCGAATTTCTGGGTGCACTTGAGATTTTGCCCTACTGAAAATGGCTGCTGCTTGTTCTTTCACCATATATTATTATCAAGAGTTAGATGTTATGATAAATTTATGAAATATTAATAATATGCATCATAATTATTAATAATTATTAGTTGCATCGTATTCAGATTAATAATGACTAATTAATAATTTCATAATTTAGTAACTTAATTATTATTAATTATTAATAATGCCATAATATTAACATTATTTTCTAAAAATAATTTAATAACACTAGCATAATTATAGGAAATTAGCGAAATTAGCATAATTAGCAACAATTATTAAGTTCATGGTATTCAATAAAGCTTTTGAATTATTATTAATGATTAATTTCATGATATTAGAATAATTATTATGATTATAATAATTATTATAATAATTATTATAATAATTATTATAATTATTATTATAATTAATACATGCACGGAAACAGGATTGTTAGGCAAACAGGATTGTTAGGTAAACAGGATTGTTAGGTAAACAGGATTGTTAGGTAAACAGGATTATTAGGCAAACAGGATTGTTAGGCAAACAGGATTATTAGGTAAACAGGATTATTTTCTCAGGGAATGACGCCCCTGCCCTGTGAATGTTAGTCGAAGCTGGGGAAGGCATAGGGCATCCACCTCGTCATACGCAGAATCCCCCCAAGTGTAATGGTATATCAAAAAGGAATGCTGCAGATAATTTAAAGATCCACTCGTATGTGTACATAAAGAGAAAAATGGAACATAGAGATGAGTGGTGGCGTTATATAACATGGACCTGCCAGTAGACAGTGCACTAAGAGAGAGAAATTTATGGAAAGGTTAAATATGTCTAGGAGAGTTAGGACAACTTCGGTTGAGCCGCTAGAGAACTGCTAGGTGTAGCATGTCATTGTTCTGTAGGCGTCAGACTGTTATTCAGTATGTATTCGGTTCAAATCCATTGCCAACCCCGTCACTGGCTTACCTTAGAGATAAGAAAATGACGGCATTTTATAGGAAGCCTGGCATTAGCTTTTATCTATCCGTGCAATGAGCAAGAAAGACTACGTGGATCATCAGGAATCAGGTTGGTCACAGTTACTAGATTGAGAATGCCTTAAAAGAAAGCTTGAGTCAATCTTTAGATTGAAAATACAGAAAAAGAGGGAGAGTTATTTCCTAGAGTGGTGATATACATTTTAAACAAAGTGTCGAAAGTTTCCATCTCTAGTATTAGGCGCTATTACTACTACTACTACTATGACTATTACTATTAAGCGATGGTGAAAGCAGGTTGTCTGTAGCTCTGTTATGTCTCACATAAATTAAGGGTCGATTGGTGAGTCGATTAGAGTCGACTTTGAGTCAATTATAATTTGATTTAGAGGCGATTATAATTTAGAGCCATTCGATTATAGGTCGATTATATTATGATTCGATTATAAGTCGATTTAGAGTCGATTATAATTTAGAGTCAGAACCTAGTAAACCACGACGACATTAAAATTATTGCATACAAAGTTCACTAAAAACGTGCGTAGCCGAAACTGTATAAAACTGCATAAATTTGTGACATTAAGTCAATAAGCAAATCATTGTCGGTCGTTTTATATTTTGACAGATTTAGCAAATTATTTAAAGGAGTAATACTCTAACAGTGACAACTTCTAAATTACTGCTACGTCATTCAGAAGACTGAGATTTAGGTAGGAACTTCCATCTCCCTCATTTAAGCACAATGAGTGAACAAGTTTAAATATTATTTAGTTTTTGTAATATCCGCATTCTATATAATTATTTTAAATTATTTTACAGTTACGTAGCTGAACAACTGAAGCTAGGTAGAACAGTTCCACCTGAGATGTTTCCCAGTGTTACCATCTACTTCTCAGACATCGCCGGCTTTACACACCTCTCGTCAGAGTCGACTCCGATGCAGGTCGTAGATCTACTCAATGATCTCTATGGAACGTTTGACGATACCATCTCAAAGCATGATGTTTATAAGGTAAAGAGTTTCGTCTATAGATGTGATTAAGTTTTAGGAACCCAAAATTATTATTTTCTTAAAAATAAAATAAAATAATTCTGAAATGGAATGATGCTTTCAAAGGGTGCAACAGTCTGTAAAATATCTGCATTTTAATAATCTATTAAATTATAGCTCAGATCTAACTGATTACTTCTGACATAAAGATTTGTTAATTAATATTTCAACTTAGTAGAGAGAAAATGGTATTTATTTAGTTATTATTTCTTTGCTGCTGCTATACTGCTGAACTTTAAAATTCGTTGCATCAGTTAATAGGTTCATTTTTTAATATTTTAGCTTAGTAGATGTGATTGGGTGTGGTTGGACCATTGCGGAATAGGGTAACCACAAAAATCTGTTTCGTGTACGAAAGAGCCGACTAAGGCAGAAGCTGAGGATGGCAAGAGGGGACCCACCTCACCATGAAATATTTTTCCATAGGATTAAATGGTAATTAATCCATCTAACTGAGGAAGACAACGGGAAACCACATCTGAAGCCATACTTTTCCCAAGCTATAGGCTACGTAAGGTATGGATGAAGCATAGACTTTGTGAAGGGATTAACTTGTTGATCTAAGGAGTGCTTTTATGGAGCAAGAAAACAGACATCGAGTATGAATATGTACCCTGAACATGCCACTCGGCAGTTCACTGAAGAAGAAGACATTTAAACTCATATTACATGTACGGCGCACAAAATTTGGTCAATGCTTAATCTTAAAAGGAACCTTCGGAGAACCTTTTCGATTTAGTTTTCAATATTTTTTGTCATTGTTTTCTAGGTGGAGACGATAGGAGATGCGTACATGGTGGTAAGTGGACTACCGGTACAGAACGGTGGTAGACATATCATGGAGATATGTAACATGGCACTGGATCTACTAAAAGAAGCGTCCGTCTTTAAGATCCGTCATAAACCTAAAGCAGCTCTTCGTCTACGCATTGGAGTCCACACTGGTCCATGTGCTGCAGGTGAGATTCAGATTAACTTTTAATTTAGCTTGTATTTGTTTTTTATTTAGCTTTTATTCATTTGTATTAAATTTTAGATTTTATTTATTTTACTTAGCTTTTAGTAATTTTCATTTAGCTTTTGTTTATTTTTATTTAGCTTAAATTGTTTTAGCTATTTTTATTTATTAAGCTTTTATTTATTTTTATGTAGCTTTTATTTTTTAGCTTGTATTTTTTATTTTGCTTTTATTTATTTTTATTTAGCTTTTATTTTTTAGCTTGTATTTTTTATTTTGCTTTTATTTATTTTTATTTAGCTTCTTACTCGTTAACTTCACAGAATTTCCCAATGATTAAAACAAGTTATGAAGTGATTGATACTATCATGATTGATCTGGCTTAATTTTTTGAGCTTTTACTTATTTTTATTTAACTTTTTGTTAGGTAACATTAGCACTTGACATAATTTCCCAATTATTTAAACATGTTATATTGACAGTAAGAGATATCTTTATGTTTAATCTTTTCGCTTATACTTATGTAGCGTATGAGTTACACCAGGTACTTCTATATTTAAAAGACGGCCATCATTTTGTATATGCTATTTTATATTGGTTCTTTCCTTATTTTTAAAATTTTATTTTTTATTTCTGCATAATTTTATTTCTTAGTTCAAAGGATTTGAGACAGTCTATTCGTATCCCAACCCTAGTTAAACTGGGATTCAAGGGAAGATGATGATGATTTTTTATTTTTACATATATTTCTACTCAAACTCATTCCAAAAACCATCGATTAGAGTTTATGTTTAACTTATGACCTTAAGTGACTTATTGAATTTCATATTTTACTCTGCCAGTTAAAAGGGCAATGTTATTGGGTTCTATCGTAACTTGCTTTTCATCAAAATAAGATGCTCATTTGTTCATTCATTGCTCATTTCAAAACAACTAAAAATTCCCGTAGGCACATCGACACAGTAAAGAGTTCGAACATCTTGTTACAACTCTAACTTAACAGAATTAATAGTCACTTGTATTTTCAGAAGACATCAAGACATCAAAAAGAAAACAACATATGATGCGAAAACGAAAATGAAACAATTTTTATTATTACAGTTAACAGTTTTTTCAAATACATTAAGTGGCGTAACATTGTATGAAAGCATCCCAGAATATACACTTTGCTCAAGCCACACGCTACATTAAGTAAAAGTAAACACGCATTATAGTGAAATGATCAACTATGTTGATATCTATCACTTTTTATACCACAAGTTTAAACCGTTAGGCAATTTATTCCATTTTCCGTGTAACCAGTCCTGTGAATGTCCGACAGTTTACTCTCAGATCAGCGCGGCTGGGATTCGAACCCACGAGGGTTCAATTCACCTCAGGATCTGTCATTTAAAACTTTAAATGACAGATCCTTCATGACATTACCCCTACGCTATTGAGACATTCTAATTAATTATTAAGGTGCGGTTCAGGCATAGACTTTTGTGAAACTATTATTCGTTACCCTATTTGGTGCTCTATATGGAGCATGAAAGCTAAATATGAATGGAAATATATTCTTTGGACCTGCCAATTGGCAGAAAATTAGAACGAGAGAATGTTTGCTCGGAAGCAGAAGAACGCTACACAACGTGATCATTATAATCTTCCTTTGAATCCCAGTTTAGCTAGGACAGGGATACGAATAGACCATCTCCACTCCTCTCTGTGGGGTGGGAAACTTTTCCATTCGCTTTAGAAAATTCTACAAATGAACGCTATACAATAGCGTATGACTATCAAATGCAGTAGAGAGTAGTTTCTTATAAATATGATTGGTGATAGTACACGCTACACAGAAGAACGCTACACAACGTGATCATTATAATCTTCCTTTGAATCCCAGTTTAGCTAGGACAGGGATACGAATAGACCATCTCCACTCCTCTCTGTGGGGTGGGAAACTTTTCCATTCGCTTTAGAAAATTCTACAAATGAACGCTATACAATAGCGTATGACTATCAAATGCAGTAGAGAGTAGTTTCTTATAAATATGATTGGTGATATTTACGCTCCCATGTTGTGTCCGTGATACTGAAGAATGGATATTCTTCATAAGATAAGAGAATGCGTGTAGGTAGGTAGGTTGTAATGTTTTTAATATCAAGGTTCAGAAGCACAAGGTTTCCCTTCAAGACGACTAAACACACTCGAGCTACCGTCACAAAGATTAAGGTAACAGTAATTTAGTGGTAAGTCACTGGTATGTAACTAACGTGCGACATAAACTTATGTAACTAACCATGCAGTAACTAGAGCTGCTATGTACCATTTCATGACAGTTTAGCTATTAGATAAGATATAAGATAGAAGAGAATGCAATACGGCAAAAGGTAACGTGTTAATAGGAAGAGTTTAGAATTTAAATCATAAATGAAATAGAAAAACGGGTGTTTTCTCTAATTCTGTCATATTAATTAAGGTGTTTTAATGCAGGTGTGGTAGGACACACGATGCCTCGCTACTGTTTGTTTGGAGACACCGTTAACACGGCATCCAGGATGGAATCTACTGGAGAAGGTTATTTTCAAAGCCAAGGATGATTATGTTTAACATATATTATAACATATAACATCTATGCTAATATTTAACATCTATCGTTAAATTTAACGTCTATGATAACCTTTAACATCTACTGTATGATAACTGTTAACATCTCTGATAACATTTAACATCTCTGAAAATATAAAATATCAACGATACTTTTTCACGTGTGGTGTCCGGACACCTGAACAACAGGAAACTGTACGTGTCGTAAGAGGCGACTGAGAAAAAACTGAAGAAGGCAATGAGAAATCACCTCAGAAATCATTTTATTCCCAGGCTATATGCTATAAGATTTAATTAGATAAGTGACTAAAATAAATATTTATTTAGATAAAAAAAGCTAATGTTAACGTCAATTTTCTCACTCGAAAGCGATGTCAGTGACGGGCGAGCCCATGATTTGAACCCCGCACATACTTAGCCGCGGTCGAGTATCTTGCCAACTTCGCCACGGGCTCCAGCCAGCAAGTGTATAGAAATTTTTTACTACTAAATGTGCTACCTACTGGCAGCTCCATGATATATAACTCCTCCACTCTTCAAGGCGGAAGACAGAGAAGAGTGGAGGCGTTATAAACCGTAGACCTGCCAGTAGGTAGTGCACTAAGAGAGAGAGAGAGAGAGAGATAAGTGTACAGGAATATGTGCTCGATAATCTGCTCCAGTTTTTTCCACAGCTTCCAGGATTCACCTGAGTCAGGAGGCACACTCGGCTCTCTCGCTCTTCCCTGGCTACAGTCTGGAGCATAGAGGAGAGACCTTCGTGAAGGTAGGCGGGGCTTAGTTGTTATATTGAAATGTAGGCAGAGCTTAGCTGTTATCTTAAAATGTCTTTTCTATTCGTTTAAATTTTGTAGCAATTTTCTGGACCCTAGGCTCTCACCAAACGAATGCTCTTTCTGACGTTGGTATGGATCTTAGTGCTTTAGCCGCCACTCTACGACACGTGCATCGGTTGGTCAATTCTTCAAAAAACCCGGGCACAACACGGGGAAAACAACTAAACCTACCACGTGTCAGAACACTAGAGAAAGAGAGGGAGAGAGAGAGAGAGAGAGAGAGAGAGAGAGAGAGAGACAAAGTTACAAACTTATAAATGTAATATTCTACTAATATTTCTGTTGCACAGGGAAAGGGCGTGTTGAGCACGTACTGGTTACTGGGCAAGTGTGAACCCTCTCAGTCAATCAGCGACGGGAAGAGTCTGGTGGAAATGTCGAAGAACGAGGAACAAGTTTTGTGAGGCAACGTATGAAGACCTTCGAGCCGGCTGATCAAATCTAAGCGGGGAATAATAATAGTAATAATATTAGTAATAATAATAATCATAATCATAATAATAATCATAATCATAATAATAATAATAATAATAATAATAATAATAATAATAATAATAATGATAATAATAATCATAATCATAATCATAATAATAATCATAATCATCATCATAATCATAATCATAATAATAATAATAATAATAATAATACAGGTTTAACGTTGTTTCCTCATCCAGGGATGATGTCAGGGACGTCCCCAACAGCACACATCAGTACAGATCAATTCACCCAGGCCAATCTGCAAAAGAAATGTGCTGAGGAGAAGTGGTATAGGGGGGGGGGGGAATATATGAGAGTATAGTGGGGAACATGGCGTAGGCATAGGGGGCCCACGTCGTCATAAGCTGAATTCCACAAGAAAATGGTATATAACAGCATGAATGAGCAATGCTAGATGATTTAAAGTTCCACTCATATGTGGACATGTAGAGGAAATCGAAAGACTGAGAAGAGTGGAAGCGTTATATACCATGGACCAGCCAGTAGGCAGTCCACTGAGAGAGAGAGAGAGAGAGAGAGGGAATATAGAGGTGTGTGGCGGGGAACATAGAGGTAATATTAGAGAACGTAGCGGGAATGTGGCTGGAAATATGGAAATATAGAGACAAAACAGGGGAAAATATTGGAAGAATATTGGGGAAGCACGGTGGAAATATAGCGAGGAATGTAACAGAAAAAATAGTGGGGATATCGCCTGCAGCATATCGGAGAACATACCGGGTAACACAACGGGTAAGACAGTGGGAGCATAGAAGATTGTAATTGTAATATTTTAAACTTTACGGTGAAATTGCACCAATACAGCTATAAACAATAATCAAACCAACCAGGATTTATTAATTTATCACGATTTCTATTTAAATCGTTCCGTATGTAATAGTTAATTCTTAAATTGATTCCTGATTGAAAAGTGTTTCGCAAATTGTATAAAATTATTTAAACGGCAGATGATATAAATTGCAATTAAATTCTTCTGAGAAATTAGCCTTTTGCGCTTGATTTTTATTTATGATGTTAACACCATAATTATCAGTTATGTTGTGAGTATTATTGTAGATTGCATTCGTTGTAATTATTCTAATATCTTGTCTCTACTTACTGATTGATACCTTACTGATAACTTTCGTAATCTTAACTTACTGTTAACATAGTTATTTACTTGTTTTCTTACTGTTACCTTAATTTTTGTGACGGTAGCTCGAGTGTGTCGAGTCGTTTTGAAGAGAAGCCTTGTGCTTCTGAACCTTGACGTTAAACACACTACAACCTACCATACCCTACCTGAATGTGTTCTCACTTCGCTGTAGTGAACAAGTGCTGTACTGAAGAAATACGGGATTATTTCTGCCAATAGTATTTCATATATAGACGATATCTACGAGTATAGCCGTATTATGACCCATCTTCATCATCATCATCATCTTCCCTTGAATCCCAGTTTAACTGGGGTAGGGGTATGAATAGAATGTCTCAAATCCTCTCTTCCTACATCATATTTTTAGTCAATCCCCTACGTGAGACCTTTACTTTTGTTGAAATTTTTGTAGCAATTTCTAGAGCCTAGGCGCTCACCAACCGAATGCTCTTTCAGACGTTGGTTGTTGATCTTAGGGCTTTAGCCGCCTTCTACGACACGTGGAGTCACCGGTTGGTTAATTCTTCTCGGACACAACTAGGGAAATAGTCGTATTGTGATCCTATGATAGAATTAAGAAGCTATTTTGGTCGAGTCTCAGCTGTGATCATATTCTTAAAGATAGTGGAAGTGACTTTCATTTTATCTATACAGCCTTTTTCGCATTGTGTGTCAATTGTTGATTCATTTTCCCTATTCGCATGGGGGACACGTGTAGTAGGTGGATTGGTTATTTTTTTCGTGCTGAATTGTTTGTCAACTATTCGTTTGACTGAATAGTCAACTATTCGTTTGACTGAAGAGTTGACTATTCGTTTGACCGAATAGTTGGCTATTCGTTTGACCGAATAGTTGGCTATTCGTTTGACCGAACAGTTGGCTATTTGCTGCAGACTTGAACCTCTTCGTAGATTTAGACATCTCACCGATGCGCTTTCAATGTGGTCTGTACAATATATTTGATCTATGTTACAGGCGGTTTGTCTGACTTCTGTTTAAGTACTATGTGATAATATTTCCGTGAAATATGTTGCATTTAATCCTCCTGATTAATTTAAAGAATATTAGGCTAAAGGATGTAATAATCTCTCTCTAAGGTAGAATAGAAGGGAATAGAGGCAGGGGCAGGCCGAGATTAGGTATGTTAGACGATTTAAAGACCCACGCAAATGTGGAAATGACGAGGAAGGCGTAAGACAGAGAAGACTGGAGGAGTTATATACCATGGACGGCTCTGACATCATCCTTATATGAGGAAACGGATGTTAAACCTTTACTATTATTATTATTATTATTATTATTATTATAATTATCTCTCAATAGACCATTTGCAGTAGTCAACTCTTAACGAACACATTCGACTTCGAATTCGACGTCATATATAATTTATTGAAATATATTTATTTCTCGATTAAAGCTCAATCGTCCTGTATCTACATCTATGTACACAATTAATGAAAGGCAATGTGAGAGATATAGCAAAGAGAGAGGCTAATGTTTAATGAAAGTAGTTTACAGATGGGTACTAGGTACTAGGTACTAGGCACTAGATACTGAGTACTAGGTACTAGGTACTAGGTACTAGGCACTAGGTACTGAGTACTAGGTACTAGGTACTAGGTACTAGGTACTACGCACTGGGTACTAAATACTGGGTACTAAATACTAGGTACTTGTTACTAAGTACTACGTACTAAGTACTACGTACTAAGTACTAGTTACTAGGTACTAGGATCTATGTACTAGATACTTGGTACTAAGTACTACGTACTACGTATTAGGTACTAGGTACTAGGCACTAGGTACTAGGTACTAGGTACTAGGTACTAGGCACTAGGCACTAGGTACTAGGCACTAAGCACTAGGTACTAGGCACTAGGTACTAGGTACTAGGCACTAGGCACAAGGTACTAGGCAGGCACTAGGCATAAGGTACTAGGCACTAGGCACTAGGTACTAGGTGATGGTAGGCGAGCCACTGTCGGGTAGAGTGTGACCATTTCTTCCAATCAGCCAATAAGTCTTCAACATGCCCTTACCCTGCAATATTAGAACACTCACAAGCAATGATTCATACTAGATCTCTCTCTCTTTCTCTCTCTCTTTCTCTCTCTCTCTCTCTCTCTCTTTCTCTCTCTCTTTCTATCCATCTATCTATCTAGCTAGCTATCTCTTTCTCCCTCCATCCCTCTCTCTCTCTCTCTCTACCTCTCTCCATCTCTCCTTCCCTTACTCTCCTTCCCCCTCCCTCTTTCTCTCTTCCTATCTCTCTCTCGCACTCTCTTTCTCTCTCTCTATCTCAAAACATAGCCAAGACGTATAATACTTTTAACCAATTCCACTCTCACATGTTATTTTCAATTACATACATGAAATCATTATTAAATCATCAAATTGCTTTGTTCTTCACTCCCTGTCACTCAGTAGTGCCTTAATATAGACTTTAGGTAGAGGAAATATGGAATGAGATGCTTTCCATTGCCTTCCTCAGATCCTGCTTAGTCGACAATAGAGACTCATAAACTTTATTTAATGGTTGTTATATTCCTTAGTAGCCTTGACACAACAAGGGAAATTTCTATCACATCAAAATTTTATTTTTAATTAGAATGAAGGTGCCAAATGTATAACGCTGGAGACAGTAGCGGTGTGGCTATAGCCAGTGGCGATGTCGGTTATATACTCGACCGCTGATCAATATATAGCGGGGTTCAAATCCTGGGCTCGCCCGTCACTGACATCGCTTTCAAGTGAGGGAATTGACGTTAACATTAGCTTTACCAGCTTAACCAAATGTATCACCTATAACATTGTAAACATGATTAATCTAGTTACTTTGAGAGCAACATTACCTTGACAAAGATTTCGCCTCTCAATGTCACTTTGTATCCAGGATTAGCCATGAGAGCTTGTTCAGCTGCAGTACTCAGGTGAATCCTGGATGCTAAAAAATTAATCATTCAACAGAAGTGATTTAGTAGAATGTTCCTTTGAATACATCAAGCAATCAATCAATCAATCAAGCAATTAATCACACTAACCATAAAACAATTGACCATTGCTTATATGATTTATTTTTGCTAAGTGTTCAAGGCATATGTTAGTGAATTCGTGGTCTTTGTTGCCTTTTTAATTTAATCTCCATGTATTTCTGATGTACGATTTTGCCGAAGTGAAATAAACGTTATTCAATTCAATTCAAATTCCATCATTCAAGCAATAAATCTATCTATTAATCAATCTGTAAAACAATCGATCAAACAAATAATTAATTATTCAAATAATCAATCAACATGACATGTTTAGTATCATGCAGAGGCCGTTGTACACTTTCAGCAA
Source organism: Enchytraeus crypticus (assembly GCA_905160935.1). NCBI lineage: Eukaryota > Metazoa > Annelida > Clitellata > Enchytraeida > Enchytraeidae > Enchytraeus > Enchytraeus crypticus. The sequence goes on along the minus strand of CAJHZI010000477.1, from coordinate 102,957 downwards.
TTAAATAACATAACAACAATTAGAGTGCTACAGTCATTAATGACAACATCGAGCACTATTAAGACAAAATCAAGCCGGCGAGCATAAAGAAGGTCCAAAAACGGTGCAAATTCCAAAATCCAGATAATCAGTTCAAAGTAAGGGGAATTAAAGAAAAGGAGGTTTAGGCGCAGGTCGTTGCTCATGGACACTGGATGGAAAAGAGAGACGGAAAAGATAGGTCTTCAACTGCCTATGGAACTGCTCATAGGAAAGCAAAGGCCGATGTGCTTCAAATGAAGATTTCCGAGGATTTGATGGAAGAGAATTCCAGATCTGCGGTGCAGCATGCTGGAAAGAACTATCAGATAGCTTAGAGCGCGAAGGTAAGCTAGGTCGCACAAGAGTAATTAATTTAGAAGACCGAGTAACAGCAGGCTGCATCACTTTAATCGAGTGAGATATACAAGTTTGTCCA
>CAJHZI010000477.1:85000-97500 GCA_905160935.1 Enchytraeus crypticus | reverse complement strand
TTTTATGTTTCTCTAAGAGACGACCAATGCAAGAAACAAAAAGAAAACAAACAAAAAATGTAAGCCAACACTTACGTTTATAATATCTTGTATAAGTGAGATTCTGAAGAACCAGTCCAGCCTCACATCGTCGTCCTCTAGTATACCCTAAATGATAATTATCAGTTCATTCAATGTGTAAGTTTCAAAGAGTTATACATTTTATTCAACATTATACTATCCCAAATAACAGCCTGGTGTTTGCACTACTTGTTAATTACACAACTAACTTTAAGCTTTATTAATTAGGTTTGAAAAAACATATACCTACTGTATTGGTTTGCAACAACAAAAACATAAACAATAACAGTGCTACTGTCGTCAGTGACAATATCGAGCACTACTGAACCAGATCCAAGCCGAGAGCAAAACAGAGTCCAAAATCTGTACAAAATCGAAATATTCAGAATACCAGAATTCAAAATAAAGAAAACGTGTAAAATATATAACTTAAAGAACACAAAATTTAATCCGAAATACAAAATAAAGCGAATTAGAGGTAAGAAAGTTTACGTAATAGTAGTGATGTCTCCAAAAGCACATTGGAAACACTGGAGGTAACATTGTAACAATGGAGGAACCATTGGAACACTGGAGAAAGCATCATTGGAACCACCGGAGGAAATATTGGAAATACCGGATAAAACATTGGAAATACTGGAGAAAACATTGGAAATACTGGACACAACATTTCAAACACATGAGGAAAAGGGCGCCAAATTATAATCCGTTATTCATAGTATTTAGCGTGAGTAATTTGACAATACTTGAGAGATTTTAGGGAAGACGACGACGACGATGATGATGATGATGATGATGATACATAGTATTTAGCGTGAGTACCTTGAGAGTGCTAGAGAGATTTAAGGGAAGAAGATGATGACGATGGTGATGATGATGATGATGATGATAAGTACCTTGAGAGTTCCTCGCTTGCACCTCTGTAGCACGTAGCAGATATTCTCTGGGTCCACGCAGGTTCCTATGAACGTCTGCAGGTTCTCATGGTTCAGTGCTTTAAGCTGCGTGCAAGAGATGCAAAGAAGCTGAAAAGCTGAAGTTAAAGCTTAAGTTAAAGCCAAAGCTAAAGGTAAAGCTAAAGTTAAAGCTAAAGCTAAAACTTAAGTTAAAGTTAAAGCTGAAGCTAAAATTACAGCTACAGCTACATGGTTAAGGCTAAAGCTAAAATTAAACTTAACGTTAATGCTAAGACTATAGTTAAATTGTTAAAGCTAAATAGTTATACATGTAGCTCAAGCTAGAATAAAAGCTAAAATTAAAGCAAAAACTAATGTTAAAGTTAACCTCAAAACTAAAGCCAAAGCTAGAATTACAGGTAAATTCAAAGCTAAAGCTAAATTCAAAGCTAAAGCTAAATCTAAAGCCACGTTTAACGTCAGTTTCCTACTCGATAGCAAGTCAGTTACGTTTAATAACCTGATAAGCAATGTGAGACATTGATTGTTATGCATACAGCTGATGTAGAAATGTCTTATTTCATACCCCCCTCCCCCCCCGTCCTGGATTTAAATTTGAAAGATGAAGGTCTCATGCAGTCTCCTCCGGATTTGTGTACATTATTTTAATTAATGAAACATTTTGAAAATATCGAATTTTTTCATTTTAGTGGTTTAAAGGGCCTTACTAATAGTAAGTGCCAGTATATACACAGGATTGTAACCCTAAATAAAAAAATTTGGGGGTAGGTCTGGATCAGTGGCGCAAGACAAAATATTACTAGAATTTGTGCACGCTTATGCGCTTTTAAAAATAAAACTCTTCGCAAAATACACGTACAAAACTATAGCAAAATATGCAATAAAATTGTTATTACAAATTGAAAATTAATATAATTCAGCCAGATGCAGCAACTGTTGTGAAATTATTAAAAACAAGGCAGAAAGACACTCAGTTACTCAGAGTATTAAAAGTTACTTTCAAACAGAGTTCACATACATGTCCAGGCCTATTGCAGAAGTACAGGGAGTCAGTTATCACATTCAACATACAAAGTAGTGGGGAAAAATGTTTGAAAATTAAACTTTAATCGACAATTAATCAGTCGAGAAAATTGGTGCCATCTGATTCGTTATTGCACGGGGCATGGAAGATACAGAGAAAGTGAGTTGATGGTCAGCCGTCAAATTCGTAAAAGCTCGGACCACTCCAAACGTGGCATATTTTAATATTGTAAAAAGATAAAAGGTAAAGCTTAGGTTAACGTCAGTTTCCTCACTCGAAAGCGAAAGCGACGTCAGTGACGGGCAAGCCCAAGATTTGAACGCGCACATACTGATCCGTGGTCGAGTATCGTACCGACGTCGCCACTGGCTCCAGCCAGTGTAAAACACCTTTATGTCAATCTTGACTTGCTATTAAATGTATGTATAAATGACTCGTCTCCGAATACATAATTCTTGCATGCCAGGTTTGATAGAGTTACTCATATTTAATAATCGCCAAGTCTGACTGCTTGGACACCATCTGGAAAGACTGAGTGCTGACAACTTTGATTAAAAGCAATCCCGAGGGTGTTGAAAGGTTATTCTTAAATCAACGCCGGCTACATATTAAGCGCTATCAAGGCAAATATTACAAATAGGCTAACCGTGGAGAGAAAGGAAGAAATAACGAAAACAACAAAAGAGCAACTAAGCATGATATCTACATAGCACATTCAGCATATCTTGTCAAAAGATTAGTGTAAATGACTCTTCTCTGAATGCATCATTTTTAGAGCTAGATTTGATAGAGTTACTCTTAGTTCCTAATTGCTAAGTGCGACGGCTTACCTACCTTGTTGAATGACTCGATAGCGCAATGGTTAGAGGTGTAGATAACGTCATGAAATTTTAAATGACAGATCCTGAGGTGAATTGAACCCTCGTGGGTTTGAATCCCGGCCGCGCTGATCTGAGAGTAAAATCTCGGGCATTCACTGGACTGGTTACACGGAAAATGGACAAAATTGCCTAACGGATTTAACATGTGGTATTAAAAAGTGATAGATATCAACGTAGTTGATCATTTCACTATAATGTGGTTATTATTATTATTATTACTATTATTATTATTATTACCTTAGATAAATCTTCTAAAGACATTAATGTGTGTTTAAAAGCTTTACTTGTAAACATATCTTATCAAATAGATGCAGTTAACTGAAACAGAGATGATCAGAGCAACAATGAACAGAGACATATGGAGGAATGTGACCATGACCGCCCAGGCTTGGAACAGGCACGGCACTTAAAGAAGAGAAGACTTGTAAACATACCACTTTGTAGTTTGTAAATATTTTAATTTGAACACAAGCTTTAACAGCTTACGCTCGCCCGTCACTAACATCGCTTTCGAGTGAGAAAACTGACGTTAATAGTTGCTTTGTAGTCTACCTAGTGACCACATACTCATTTAACATATGCTTTTATTCAATTATTTCAATCACATATTGCTTTTAATCGTTTTATTTATATTTGCTTGTATACTGATTTTGTGCAGTGAATTTATTTTAGCTCTATGTCTGAATGCTTCACTCTTGTACGTAGGACACTATAATTCTATTAATTAATCCTTTTAGATTAATTTTCTACTTTTAATGAACTAAATCCGGAATAGGTGAGCGCTCTTATGGCTTGTGTCTTCCGTTCACACAAACGTTTCCATGTTTCGCTTTTCTATTTTACCTGCGTTAAAGATTTTTAATGATTGATGTAATGAATGAATAAATAAATAAACAAATAAATAAACAAATAAATAAATAAATAAATAAATACGATTGTCATGACTGTAATCATACGAAGACAAAGCTTTATTTAATCTAACGTTGGTGCTGATAGACAGTTGAAAAATGCATTAAGAAATAGAAAAAGAGTTAGATAGGCGGAAGAGTTGGATAGGACATTTTCTGAGGGGGAAGGTCTATTAAAAGAGGTCATAGAAGGTAGAATGGAAGGAAAAAGAGGCAGAGGCAGACTTAGATTAGGTATGTTAGAAGATTTAAAGACCCACTCATATGTTAACTTGAAGAGAAAAGCGGAAGGCAGAGACAACCACTCTTCTCTGTCTTCCACTTTCCTCTACATTTCCACAAATGCGTTGATCTTTGGATCATCGTTATATACCATGGACCTGTGAGTAGGCAGTGCACGAAGAGATAGAGAGAGAGAGAGAGAGAGAGAGAGAATCTAACATTGGACAGCTCGACGAGATCCTGACGGTTGAGCTGAACGGTTTTGAGCTGAGGCAGTAGTTGAACTAGCACCGTCGAGCCCTTGTACACCGCCAGCCTCTCCAGGGGACGACACTCGCGGGAGGTCGTGCGGCTCCTGAGGGAGGTGTGGGACCTAGTTGCCGAGCTAGTCCTGTCCGTGGCCTGGAGCGAATAACACATGATAAATAAATAATGCTGTCCAAATTAAAATTAATTAATTTAAAAAATATATCTCTCTTAGTGCACTGCCTACTGGCAGGTCCATGGTATATAACGCCTCCACTCTTCTCTGCCTTCCTCTTCATTTCCACATATAAGTGCAAAAATATATATTAATTTAATTAACTAATTAATTAAGTGATATATGGATTTAGATAGAAGAAATCCCAGCAGCATTCTTGAAAATGTTGGAAGGAGAAACACTCAATAAGTTAATGGAGGTATGTATGGAAGTGTACGATACAGGTATTTGGCCAGACGACTTTACCAAGTCAGTGATGGCTTGGTAAAGTCAATTCCCAAAAAGTCAATGCTGTGGAATGTTCGGATTACAGAACAATCAGCTTAATACCTCATGCATCGAAGATCTTATTAAAGATAGTAAATAATCGCATTCAGTCAATATATATATATATATATATATATATATATATATATATATATATATATATATATATATATATATATATAGTCAATATATATATATATATATATATATATCAATGCAGATGAAATTAAAAGAAGATTAGATAACGTGTGTCAGAGCTGTTGCTAATTCAATAGTCAATTAGAAACTATTCGAGATTAATGAGAGAGTAAACAAAAAGTTAAAATAGGTACCTTAGACCTAGAATTCGGCAGAACATAGGAGATTACGTGCTCTTGAAAGCGAAATTATGATGAACCAAATTCAACATCAACCTTACGTCTAAAGGCACCGTAAGCGACGAACCCATCAAGAATTATATGAAAATGTTTCATTGACCGCTATGTTTATATTCGAAGCGGTCAGCTTAAGTGTTTCGGTTGAAATTCTACAGTGAAGTCAACTTTGACTGTTCAAAACGTCAAAATAAGAACACTAATAGACCAAAATTATAGAGACATACAATAAATTATACTATAACTAAATTATAAATAATAGTACTATTATACTAAATTATAACACTTCTAAACTAACAAAAATGAATACTACGAAAAGAAAAAGTACTGCTTAATTTAATTAGTTACAATGTCGTATCAGATATATCACCCGCTGATTGGCCTCAGTTGCGTTGAAATTTCTTGAAAAGAGTTACTATTGAATGTGAGTGAATGTAAATAAAGGTGTTTATGTGTAAATTATCTACCGACCAGTGCACAGAGGAGGGCAGTAATTCGTCCAATGTAACTGAATTGCGTAATTTCAAATACAAATTACAACTGAAATTTGTAATTCAGTTAAAATTTTAATTTTGCCGCAATTTGTAATTTAATTGCAATTTTAATTTGCTTTAGTTTTGTAATTTTATATTACTTTTTTCAAATGGTTTTTCTGGCTCAAACGTTTACTGACTCAAACAAATACTAAATTTCCTCAAAGTTAGTGAGTATACTATAGCTTAAATGAGCTTAATTTAAATTTACCCAAGCTTGTATTTTAGAGGAATAGGCGTCTATTAATTATATTAATAGTGAAAATTAAGCAGATTCAAATCTACAAACTTATTGATGGAACACTTGCTGATGGAACACTTATTGATGGAACACTTATTGATGGAACACTTATTGATGGAACACTTATTGATGGAACACTTATTGATGGAAAACTGATGCGTTTGGCATCATTCTAAGTACTGGAAAATCGGTGTGTATAAATTGTAATTTGCAATAATATTCAATTTGAAAGTAGGTAATTTGTAAATTGACGAAGAAAAAAGTTGTAGTTTGTAATTTGTAAGACAATTACATTTTTAGAAGTACTTTGTATTTTGAAATTGTATTACATGGAACTTTGTAATTTACCTAATTTGCCTAACTCTGCCAGTGCAACGGACTAAAATATCGAAACTATGCAATTGCATTTAATTAAAATTAATTAAATCATCATCATCATCATCATCTTCCCTTAAATACCAGTTTAACAAATTAATAAAATTAACTAATTTAATCAAATATTCTGAATCGTGACAAACGCTTATGCTTTCCGAGTCCTGAGTAAGAATTTCCAGATCCTTGAAATCAATCTTCCAAACCATCTGACGTATCTTCAACTCCAAACTGCGCATCCTGAAAATAAAACATTCAAAATTCTTGTTAGTAATATTCGGTCGCCATTAAATCCCAATGGGATTACCGATCACATTCACATTTGTTGCGATGATCTCAACCCCTAACCATAAACTTGAAAATATAAACAATTGAAAATTTGGAACAAAAGTGATCCGAGAGAGAATTATCTTTATTCGTCTTCTCCTTAGAGAATCTCGCACTCTTTCAATCATCTCTTGACTGGTGACTGTGTTACGAGTTACTGTTGAAAGGATATCGACGCGATTTTTCATATATATTAGTTGTGAAATTCGGCCGACTGGTATTCTGCTTTAATGACGGGTTAATGAACTGATATTGGTTTTGCAATTATTTAATGACACATGTACAATGTTGTACATGCCACTAGACTGTATACTATAAGATACAGAATGAGATAGAGAGAGAAAGAGATAGAGAGAGATAGAGAGAGAGAGAGAGATAGAGAGAGAGAGAGAGAGAGAGAGAGAGAGAGAGAAACACGAAACCTTATTACGTAGACAAGCAGAGCTGCAGTAGCTAGTAGAACAATGAAACCGGCTGTCACTGCTATTATAACCACGATGGTATCTGAAATATTAATCACTCAAGTGTACTCAGTCGTCATCGCGTTGTGTTTTGGCGCCTGTTTGTGTAGAGTCTGCAACAGACGACCCTGATATTGTCGTATAGCGAGGAACGGGACATTAAATTCTTATCGATTGATTGATTAAAAAGCTAAAGATAACATCAGTTTCCTCACTCGAAAGCGATGTCAATGAGGGCTAAGGTAAATACAAGAACTTCACTACGTTGCAACGACGTTGCAACAAGGTAGGCCTACTATTGAAATTTTAAATAATGATCAATAGCTGTATTGCTTAGAAGCCAATGGACCTAACCCCGGCTATGACAGAGTTCTCCTCGAAATCCACATTTGGGAAAATCCCTGGGAGGGGTTTTACTTTCTCCACCCCACGACATGTTTTGGATAAGTTCTGTAACCTGTAATTAAAAAGTATGAACAATGCGAAAATAAAATAAAATAAAGTATAATGCTGCAGTTTAAACAACTTTTCGTATATAATCTCAAAATGGATTGAACCAATTTGAGATTTATAGGTTTCTCTATTTTAGTATATCTGTTGAAAATAAGAGGTTTTTGATACTGTAAAATCATTGTGCACCTTCTATACATGATACCATAATTTTGGTGGATAAAGATGTATATAATAACATTTCTCTTAACATTTTAGCATTACTTATGGCAAAATAAACTGAAATGATATGGGTTGCTCAGATACTATTATTGTTAAAATTACTTTATAAGATTTCTGATGTTTGTGCCATATATTAATATAAAAAACCTAAATCCAACTTTGTAAGATCTCAGCTTTCAAACGCCTTGGAGGATGGAATTCTGACAGAATAATTTTTAAAATTAAAACTAAATACTTAATTATAATTATTTTGATTTTTAATTAAAAGTAGTAAAAATACTCCATGGTGTTGATGCTGTGAAAGGTTATTCTTATTCCACTTTACTGGCTGCAATTTAGATCAATTTACTGTATTGTACTGTTTTAAGACAAGACAAATAATAGAAAAATTTTATTATATAAAACAGAAATGATGAAAAACTACGCAAACTGAAAAAACATAAACTATCAAATTCTGAACACCAACACCAACAACAGAATAGATCTTTTCGGTAATAGCTATAAATAGACCATCGGAGACACCAAATGTAAACAGTGGACAAGAAAAAGTAAACACTGCATAGAATACTATTGAAATGTACTAGTTCCTCATAAAATTTCTAATACAAGCTTTCTTTAGAAATGTTATTTACTTTACAACCTACTATACGGATATTAATTAAAGAATAACTTAACACGTATAGTTTAACTCTGACACCCATTATAACGATATGCATGCATTATAACGAAGTTATAATGTAGACCCATTACATTTACATGTAAATATATGTATCAGATATCAACAGAAACAAACCAGTGTTAACATGCAACAAAATATGTGTTCAATTACCGAACTGATCTAATAGTACTACTGTCGTCCATGACAACAGTGAGCAGAGTGAAGAGCAAGTACTCTTCTCGAAAAGCCGTAATGGAAGGGGGGTAAATGAGACGTGGGATAGAGCGTAAAGTCTTAATAAAAATAATGACTAGTAACAGTAATATAAACTAATATAATATAATATACTACTACTTAGTGATAAAGCTATAGTGATAGGCCTATATATATGTATGTATGTATATATATATATATATATATATATATATATACATAATTTGTATATATGTGTGTATGTGTATGTATGTATGTATGTATGTATGTGTATGCGTATCTGCATATATATATATATATATATATATATATATATATATATATATATATATATATATATATATATATATATACAAGTGTAGAATATATAATAAATGTATTGAGATTTGATATTCGACACACTTTTTGATAATGAATGATATTTACAGGTTGCCCGTTATTTGCACTTACTCACTAGATTGCCTTGTCATTTGGTCTTTTATATTTGTATACCATTGAATTAGTGAAATTAAATTAGAAAAACAGAAATAGTAAGATAGAGTAATAAACTAAGTATTTCTTTTATATTATTTTTAGCCCGGGGCACTACAGTACACTGCGCATGTCATTAAAATACTAATAGTACTGACAATATGGAGGTAATTTCTCATTGATTGATTGATTGATTGACGGACTCATTGATTGATTGATTAATCGATTGATTGATTGGCTGATAGTAATGATTATAATACTAATAATAAATGAAAACCCCGTGATTGTCTACGTCGATGTAGATATACGGAATAAACTGATCTGAATCAGGTCCATATCCCCACAATGTCATCGTCTCCACTCTGTCTCCATTGTTATTTATATCCGCAAATCCTGTTTTACCTGAGAACAAAATGTTTGGTGAATGAATGATGAGAAATCTTTATGCATAATTTACAATAGCGCCGACACAGTAAATATTTAAAAGAATTTAGCTTGCTATAAAAAGGTGTTTCTACTCATTTAACATTTATAATTTAACACTTGCGAAAATGTTAGACAAAGCTCTTTAGGTAATATGAAGCAGTAAATAGTAATGACAAACTTTTGAATGGATTTAAATTTTCGACACTAACATATGATAGCAGGAACCTAGGTTGGATTGAAAATTTTTAATATAGTGTATTCTACGGATTATACAATACGAAGCCCAATCTGCCTAAAAAGATTACCAAAAATATCAGAGTATCGAGATAACAACACTAAAATTGCAACCGCAAAAACCTAACAGATTTTTTATTATTAATAATTTGCTTCATTAAGTGCAAAATACGCCTATACCTGGTTGGAGCCAGTGGCAATGTCGGCAAGATATTCCGCGTATCAGTAGTGCGGGTTCGAATTTTGGACATATCCGTCCATGACATCGCCTTCGAGTGAGGAAACTGGAGTTAACATTAACTTTTTTACTTTAAAAGAATTGTACAGATACTAATTCACTAGTACTGTGAGAGAAATTACTAAATTGGCTCGCAACGAGTTGAATTTATATAAGTCAATAAACACCACAGAAATATGTAGAGACCTGAAAATAAATGTAATGAAAACAGGTTATAATACTTGCTAGATGGTGTTCAGATGACCGACTCAACGAGAAATAGTACGACATTTAATTTTCCAATCTAGTAACTCCAAACTGTGCCAGAGATGAACAGGTGTGGTTAGAATTTGAAAATAATGCAAATGTTCACCTGAGGGTTTTTATTAGATTTACTAGAGTTGCAGCTCAAAAGTACCAAATTACTTCTTTGTAAGGATATGGACAAATTCTCGAATATGCCATATTCTACTATCTAAATCCAGATATGATATCTATCATATCTACTATTTCATTCATATTCTACGTATCTAAAGCGAGAAACATCGGTCGTCATGGAAGATACATAGTATCTTATCTATATGACCAGCGCCAACGAACCAGGATGATCTCCAGCAATTTCAAATGAAAAAAGCTAATTAGAGGAAGACCGAGACTAGAGATGTTTCATGTACTGATACCACATTTCATTTATTAAACGGTACGAAAACGAAAACGTTACCAAATAAATATACTCCAGCAGTAGAGTAAACTAAGAATAAAGGAACGAAAAGAAATTAAAGCTAATGTTAACGTCAGTTTCCTCAATTGAAAGCGATGTCAGTGACGGGCGAGCCCAGAATTTGAACCCCGCACATACTGATCCGCGGTCGAGTGTCTTACCGACGTCGCCACTGTCTCCAGCACATTTAAATTCAACGTAACATTTTAGAGTAATTAAGCTCGGATATCAGGTTTACAGTAATCATTATAGTTTGTAGCAAGAAGAGCTTGGAATCATTTTAAATAATTGCTTCAGTTAAGTGGGGCCGACTTCTTCTAATTAACATAAAACAGGTTTTAATTAATTGGCCAAGGATTAATGATTAATTACCACAATTATACGAATTATTATGACATTCCATAACCAAAGCGAGAGAAATTCGTTGAACAGAAATCAATATTGCAGATTTGTTGAGACTGGAAACTAGATGCGAGCTTTTATTAGAAAAATCTGATAGGATTCGCATAGTTCTAAAAATACAATTAGTTTACAAATTGAGAAAAAGCATATAGTGTCAGTTTCCTGTTATTCTATTATCGCAGAAATGCATTTTTATCAGCATTACTTTCTTTGATTCCTATGGCGCATAAAATATAAAGATTTGTCAGCCCAACTATTCTTTTCCATCCTTCTTCATAACCACATTTCCTATCTCTCTAGTTTCCTGATTTCTTCTTTCTTTAATGTCCACGTTTCAAATCCGTTCAGAAGTGTCGACCACACCAACATTTTCACAATTTTTATCTTTGTGTGATCGATACTAAAGTTCATCACTACTGATTTGACAGGGGAAGGGGGAAGGTCTATTAAGAGACGTCATAGAAGGTAGAATGGAAGGAAAATGAGGCAGGGGAAGGCAGAGATTAGGTATGTTAGATGATTTAAAGACTCAAGCATAAGAGGAAAGCGGAAGACAGAGAAGAGTGGAGGCGTTATATATCATGGATCTGCCAGTAGGCAGTGCACTAAGAGAGAAAGAGAGAGAGAGAGAGAGAGTAATTTGACACCAGTAATTAATTGGGTAAATCCCCCAGCACTAACCCAATCAATCCTGTCACAGTTAGAGTTAATACAAAATGTGGTCGATTATCTGAATGCTTGAATTTCAAGAAATCTAAATTAAATGGGCTGAAGTCTGTATCCTAAAGATAAGATGTTCGAATTTGAATCAGCTACTTCAGGGTTCAAATCCTTCTTCAGGGTTCAATTTTTTTTCAGGGTTCAAATCTTTTTTTCAAGCTTCAAATCTTTCTTCATGGTTCAAATCCTTCTTCATGGTTCAAATCCTTCTTGAGAGTTCAAATATTTCTTCAGGGTTCAAATCCTTCTTCAAAGTATTTTCAAGGTTCAAATCTTTTTTCAGGGTTCAAATCATTTTTCATGTTTCAAATCCTTCTTCAGGATTCAAATCCACTGCAGTGATCTCTCCCCGTTGCGGGATCCCTTTGGAGATATGAAACTGACGTTAAACCAGTTCTTAACCATTTGCATGCCCCCCAGAATTATTGCCTTCGCTTGAGGTAGAATCGCTGTGACTACGGCGGAGGGGGGGGGGGTTGAGCCAATTTAAATTTAAATTTAATTTAAATTAAAATTAAGCAAATTCAAAGAGTGGGCGATATTGTCAGGGTTGGCTTAGGCACAAATAAATTAAAACCAGTATAAAATGTGCAATCCTATAAAGCTTCAATCAAAACGATATCGTCGCCGAAAGTCGCTTTTGCTTACTATGAACGAGATGTCGCTCGGCATCTGAGCTGATTTCAGCTACAATGTGA
>CAJHZI010000477.1:47500-80000 GCA_905160935.1 Enchytraeus crypticus | reverse complement strand
GTGTAGATATCTATTGACTGCTAATTCTTACTAATTGTTAGGATGTTATGTTGTGGCTGCTAATCAATGCAGAGACTTATTTACAATCTGATCTGATAAATGTTATTGATTAGTCGAATATATCGGTCAAGCTTCTTCTGCAGACTTTCTCGAAGACCCATTTCGATAATGGCACTAAGTATTAATGTATAGCTACTTCATGAGGCAGTGACGTGCAGCAAATGGCAGCTTAGTTACATGTAGATGTATATATAATTAAATGGATGCCTCACATCTTTCATACGTTAATTGAATAACAGCAGAAATTGCATGAGTCTGAAAATTGCATGTCTGACAATTGCATGAGTCTAAAAATTGCATGTCTGAAAATTGCATGTTTGACAATTGCATAAGTCTGACAACTGCATAAGTCGTACAGTCCGCTTTTTTGTCTGACGGATTCCTTGATTGATTTGCCCAATCATTAATAGATTGAGTGAATGCGTGACTAATTGATTGATCAATCGATCTATCGAACGATTGATTGTTTGGCCAATTAATTTATCCATCAAATGATTGATTGATTAGAAACATTTAGTTGCTAACCTGCGGAACAAAGGGGACCCAGAATTACGTCGACCTTTTGTACAGTTATCAGCTCCAATATCGGGTCTGAGGCATAATGTTGATCACATTTGTCGTCCCGGTAAAAGTAACTGCCAATTAAATAAATAAACTATATGAATTATAATCCTATTAGAGAAGTTTTAAAATATAGACTACTAAACAATAAAATGAGGATAGGAATGGGAAATAAATACACATTAATTGAACAATATAGTAATGATGTACGTCAATTAGATACCAAATTTAGTCTTACGCAGGGTGATGTTTATGACTTTGCACAGGATCATGATAGGTGGAGGCAGAGGGTTGAGGAGGCTGCTCTGGTGTCCACCGAGTCACATTGCGCAGAGTACATTAGTAGTAGTAATTAAATAAATAGATAAATAAATAGATTTGAATTAATTATAATTAATTATAAATGAAATAAATATATTTAGCCAAATTAACAGGTCCAAGTGATATAATATTATTCCAGCTCCTGTGCTACTTTGCACGCTTCCCAAGAACACAGCATCGACCAACCAGTTAATCTCTTCACAAAAGACTATGCCTTATCCACACTTTAATATACTAAGTAAATAGGGTATTAAATGGAAGGTATTAGTCTATATCGGCGGATATAACTGTAACTAACTCTGACTAACTCTGACTGAGACTAACTCTGTAGCTTAAGTTACTGTTACCCGAATCTTTTTGACGGTAGCTCGAGTGTGTCGAGTCGTCTTGAAGAGAAGCCTTGTGCTTTTGAAGCTTGACGATAAACACACTACAACCTATATCAGCGGATGTGTTATTCACTCCTTCTAATGAAATCGTAAGATCTTTTATTAAACACATCAAATATGAAATGATCATCCGTATGTCATTTCTATACCTCATGCTTAGTCCGTAAATATTACAAAATTAGCAATTATATGATATAATTATAAAGCACTTTTCTATCGCTTTGATTTTGGCATTCAATTATCAATCAATCAATCAATAAATGGTTCATAAATATGAAGATAAGTAAAGGATACTTTAAAAATCATCACTTGAATCCAATTTTAGCTATGGTCAGGATTAGAAAAATAATTTGTAGCAATTTCTGGAGACCAGGCACTCACCTAACGAATTCCATTTCTGAAGTTGGCTTGGATCTTACCGTTTTGTCGCCTTTACGATACGTGCAGTCCACAGTAGGGCTATACTACCTTTGGGTGAAATAGAGATTGATATATATCATGGACCTGCCAGTAGGCAGTTCACTGAGAGAGAGAGAGAGAGAGAGAGAGTTTAATCAAAGCCCGGGGGTCCTACCTGATGTTGTAGCCTGGTAGAAGACCAGCTCTCTGGGAGTCCTCTAGGGCGAGGCTCATGGCGCCGTGGTCGTAGCTGGACGTCACGTAACCGATCCTCAGTTCCTTGTTCATGTCCTGAACCTGAGATATGCAGTGACTAACCAACAGAACAACCGATGCTATCCAAGACAACATCGCGCGCTGTTGATGATGAAATCAGTGTGATTGTGAAGCTGATAGACTAGTGGTAAAAGTTATCACAAAACAGACTTTCGGTTAAATACGCAACGCACGGTTTGCGCTATTTCCCCTGTCGTATGGCTTTTCGGTTTTTCTGAAGAACTTTAATAGAGAATGGAATTGACGCACAAAACGTTTCAAAAAAGAAATATATAAATTAGACCGTTTTATTTATCCTTGTAATGCCGATATTATTTTAAATTTTATTTAGTTTCAAAATCGGCATAGTTTCGCAATTGTAATGAACACCCTTTTTATTGGTCTCTGTTCGGTAATTTTAATTATCATTTTTTATTGATATGTAGCTGTACTCGATTTGCGGGATTAGAGTTGCGGAATGTCGTGTGTAGTAATATTAAAATAAGTAAGAATTTCACACTTTGGTACTCTGAGGTTATGGTAAATAAATTAAAGAACGGCATTTTGAGTATGCAATGTGCGTCAAATATGCTAAATCCTCTTAACTTGTTTCTATATCTGTTTTTTGTTTGCAATACCTAATTATTTAATCACTGATGACCGTAGCCCGCTAATTGCTCTTATGTTACTTTCTGAACAATAGTTTAACCAACAACAGAGGCGTAAATTATCAACTGATCAAAGAAAAGTTAGTAAATTGGGATAAGTTAGGAACAATCATGTTCACAATTAACAGGATTGTACTCAAATAAAGTCATTTCTATTTGGTTAAAATACTCAGTTCCACTAGTGAGTTACTCTGAGAGGGGCCCATATCAGATTCTAGAATCCTAATATGAAAAAGAGCCAGAAATATGTGACATTTCCAGTTTTCCACTAGCTCTCAGTTTCCTCTTCTCATTGCTAAAATAATGAAAAAAGTAAACACGCATTATAGTGAAATGATCAACTATGTTGATATCTATCACTTTTAATACCACATGTTTAAACCGTTACGCGATTTAGGCCATTTTCCGTGTAATCAGTCCAGTTCAGTAAATGTCCGAGATTTTACTCTCAGATCAGCGCTGCTGGGATTCGAACCAACGAGAGTTCTACATGTATTTTACCTCTGGATCTGTCATCTAAAACTTCATGACGTTACCCCAATGAAGTAACTTACTCTCTCTTGAATATCTAACAAAATGTTAAAGGCAACCATTATTAGAATGTATTTGTATTCAAACCATTACTTTCAATATCCAATACACGTACGGTACGCTACAGTCGAAATTGTTGCAAAAATGCGCTACAGAAGTGCACACTGTGTTAATCTAATTTAAAAGAGTCTAGGAAAATGTTACGTTACGAAAACACATTTATATATATATATATATATATATATATATATATATATATATATATATATATATATAATATCTAATTCAAGATTAATAATAATTCATTATTCTACTTTTACACCAAGCACCGCGGATGCAATATTAAAATCACCCGCGCTTTTATTTCGCTTTAGTAATTGACAGTTGACACTTTGTTAATGTACAACGGAAACTGTTTTGCTTTGATCAAATTGAGAACTAGGACTCCGTGCAAGGCATAGACGGATAAGCTTTTAGTTTAAATATAGCTTCAACTCATGCGGAAAAGATATTGACATAAATCTGGAAGTCATTCCTGGTATATCAAATTATTGGGGCCACTCATAGTCAAATTTATCGTACGAGTTATCTGATCAGATCTGATCAGATAAAACTGACAATAGCTGAGCGAAAACGTAAAGAAAAGCAGACGATGGAACTGAAGATCCTTTTTCACACTCATAATGAGTTTTATCTGAACAGATATCAGATGAGACAAATCTCATCGGATATCTGTTCAGAAAAATCTTTTAGGCTATCTGTTGTTTAGATAAAACTGACTCTTAATGGCCAATTTTACGATCATTTTTGTACATTTAACCAGATGAAGTTGATTTCGAGCCAATCAAAATTACGGAGAATGGTGTAGGTTAAAGCCCTGATAAAAGAGGAGGGTCGATGGTAGGATACAGATAATGACAGCATTAAAACAAAAGACGGGAAGGCCGTCTACGATTTAATAATTTAAGAGTGTAGGATCTTATCAGATCCACGGCGGTCTCCTCATCCAGCTAGAAGAGGAATGGTCACCTCCTAGCAATCTATGACTACCAATCTGTATGACTTGAACCAGCCGTAGGATGATCACGTGGTGTAGGTTAATCTGACAATAACTCGACCATAGCGAAGCCATTTATTGTTGTCTGCGAATGATAGTTTTAGTTAATATGTGCAAAAATCAATAGAGACGGCAGAGTGAACTTCACCATTTCTCCGGATTTTGACAAGAGTCTGGCTGTATGTAGTGAATGGTTCAGTGATGATGATTGATTTAGCAAACCCTGATGACTTAGTTAACAACTCAATGATGATCATGACAACTTCAAACCGCAAATCGGTATGTGCGTGGTTCAAATCCTGTGCTCGCACGTCACTGATAGCGCTTTCGAGCGCGTTAAAACTGATGTTAACATTGGCTTTATATAGTGCAATTAATAGTGCAATTATAACTAGGTCAAATCCAATCCGATTCCGGTCGGATTTGTGTTGGAAATCCGGTTCCGGTCCCAATACCAGAATATAATAAGAATTGTTCTGTAATGTACTGCACTCTGGTGAATCACTGTTATTCTAAAATCGTAACCACTCAACAGAGTGCACACCGTATCTGTCTTCCTATGCCTCTGAAGAAATGCATTGCGTGACAAAATGACAGAAATATTTAAATGTTATAATCGACCACAGGGAGAAAAATTGTGACGTTCATGCTTGCTAACTCGCTACCTGCCAGTGCAGCTGTTAATAATAATATTAATAACATTAATTATAAGAACCTCCGACAATTTCTATAGCGGCGTCATGGTCGGTGTCCGGTCTTCGAGACCACTTTACAAGTTCCTGACAGGTTATTATTAATCCTTTCCTTGGTTAATCATATCTTTGCAATTGATGGAGCCAATCGACAGCAAGCTCCGATACATAATTAACCTTCCATGGGCCCAAGGGGATATCCATCACTACTTGACCGAGGCGAACACTCTAACCTTTACGCCATATCCCTTCCCCAGCGTTATTTTGGTAGCTTTTTGTTTAATCAGCTGACGCTAATTTTAAAAATCGTCAGTACAGGACTGTTGATCCGCTAGTGGAAGTGATGGAACATAATCTTCATCAACAATACTCAAAATACACATTATTCACAGTAGGCAGTAGGCCTATTTAATAATAGTAACCTAATTATATTTAAAAAGCTAATGTTAACGTCAGTTTCCTCACTCGAAAGCGATGTCAGTGACGGGCAAGCTCAAGATTTGAACCCCGCACATACTGATCCGCGGTCAAACATCTTACCGGCATCGCCACTGGCTCCAGCCTGTGACAAGTCTGAATTGAAGAACTTTTCAGATCTGGAATTCTCTTCCATCCACTTTCACATCCCATAATCTATTTCTCATCAATCTTTCCGTCTCTATGAACAGTTTCATTTGCAGTTAAAAGCTCTCCGACCTTTTTAAAATCTTTTTTATCTTTTCAATATATACAAATTTTACATTCCATATCCCCTATAATGGAGAAGGGATCTGGTTAACGGTTTGAGTGTTCGAGTGCTAGAGAATTGCGCGGTAATTATGGCTACATCACAATAACTTCCAATGTGATTTTACTCAGGCTACATACTGAGATTTCATACTTCTACCCATCATTAGCACAATGTAAGCAGTTTTCCCCATGTCGTGCTCGGTGTGGTTGGACCACTGCTGAATTGGGCAACCGCAAACAATCTGCTGCGTGTAAGTAAGAGGCGACTAAGGCAGGAGCTGAGGATGGCAAGAGGGGACCCACCTCACCATGAAATATTTTCCCCAGGATTAAGTGGTACTTAATCCATCTAACTGAGGAAGGCAACGGGAAACCACCTCAGAAGCCATATTTTTCCCAAGCTATAGGCTACAAAAGGTATGGATAAGGCATAGACTTTGTGAAGGGATTAAGTTGTTGATCTACGGAATGTTCTTATGGAGCGAGAGAGCAGACTTTGAGTATGAATATGTAACTTGGACCTGCGTCTAGGCAGTGCAATGAAAATAGTGACGCAGTTATAGGCATCTAGCAGCAATAGTAAATATCTTCCTGTGTTACAGAACTTTACGTAACATAGCATTATGTAGCAGTTAGTTAAATTCCATGCTTGTTGCATTCACGGTAGTGGATAATGCGGTAGTTTCAGCCCTGTCTCCACTTATTGTCACAGGCAGCCCCGGTTCTTCTGCAGGAAACGACAAATGGTTACAGAGAACAGCCGACGAGTTATCGATCCACCGGCCTACGCACCTCCAGCCGTGGGTTCCTTTAACAGAGTCATCGTGCTACCTGACGCCAGAATATTTAGAGACGCCAGACTAGCAATTCTAACTGAACTTTAACTGCCAGTCCAGATGTATGTAGTCCAGACATCATCATAAAAAATTGAGCAAAAATTATGTATTATTTGATTCTTGATTCTTCGTTAATCAATTAGTGCTGGTGAAAAAGAATTAGACCCTTGAAATATTTGAAAGAAGCGGTTACGATGTTGATTAGGCCTATAATAGGATATATATATATAAATATATATATATATATATACATAAATATATATATATATGTGTATATATATATATGTGTATATATATATATATATATATATATATATATACATAAATACATATATATATATGTATATATATATATATATATATATATATATATATATATATATATATATATATATATATATATATGTATATATATACATGTATATTGCGGATAACCTTTAACTAACATTTTGTGGCTAAAACACATAGACATAAATAACTAACATTTTGTGCTAAAACACGAGATACTGAAAAGTAGAATAAGCACAGTGAGTGCCCTATGAAGAGATATCAAGCTTATAAATTTCACTTTACTTTAAATTAATGTTACAGATTCTTACTACAAATGTATGCCTACTTCGATTACTTCAAACTTTACTAATCATTAAACCTTGGCACTTCTATTTTATTAAGTCACACCATTCATTTTGTTTAATGAATTGCTTGCATGCAACAGAGTTTACATATAGAGACTTTTTAATATTGATTAATGACCTGCACAGGTAGCCAATACAACTGAATGAATAGAACTTGAATGGACGAGCCATTAGCACACTCACCTGATAATCAGGAGGCTATAGATTTTAATCCCAGCCTGGTCATCTCTTCAACATCCATTATGACTCGAAACCAGACGTTAAACTTAACCTTTACTGTTTTTGCTTTGCACTGTTTTAGAACCATTTTATGATTTTATTGGGCTGATTCGGTGGCTTGTTGTTAAGTTGTTCGACAGCCGAACAGTAGATGCAGAGTTCAAATCCGGTGCACTCCCAGTCACGGATATCCACGAGAGAAGGAAACTGACGTTAAACTTGGCTTTGGCTCTTTTAATCGTTGATGACTCTTGAATCCCTCAAATAGTTTTAAATGAAAATAAAATAAATAAAATAGTGTTAAATGAAAATAAAATAAGTTAAATTGTTTTAATGAAAGTGTTTATTGAAATGTAAAGAGAAGCCATCTTCTGGCAATAATCCTGGTAATGCGACAAATATATAGGAGGATTGTGTAATAGATATGTACGAATGCCTCGTTCTTTCCTCGTCTATGTGTCTCCATTCCAGACAATCGTGGATAGTGGACATATGGATGTCTGTATTGCTATGACGCAGATGATGACGATAAAGATGACGTGATGATGATGATGATGATGATGACGATGATGATGATGATGATGATTATGATGATGATGATGACGATGATAATGACGAAGACGATGACGATGACGACGATGATGATGCTGATGATGATGATGATTATTATTATTATTATTATTATTATTATTATTATGACGATGACGTTGATGCTGGTGATGAAACAGTATAATGTAAACATGGGTGAGGAAGAAACAAATATATAAAAATATGAAGAGATAAATACAATTAGTAAGGTAGAAAAGGGCTGATTCAAGAGAAAACTATTTTTCTTTACGCTTTTATTCCTTTGGCTCTATTACTTTGGTATTTCTAGTATTTTGTGTTACGAAGTAGCGTTCGGAGGTAGCGTACCGTTCGTGTGGGAAAGACAACGTATGAAGATAGAAATATAAAGAAAGGTATTTTGTGTGTGAGATAAAACTAAGAGAGGTAGGAAAAGAGATTTAGTGAGAAAGTTAAAACTAAAATTAAAAAAGAGATTTTGTGGAGAGATAAATTACGAGAGATAAAGAATGAAATTTTGTGAGTTGAATGATATAACTAAGTGTCAATAGAGGCAGTAAAAGAGATTTTATGAAAGAGAAGAAATATTGGAGATATAAAATGTATTGCTTGAGTGACATAAAGCTAATCTTAAGGGAGATAGAAATAACTGGTAAAGCTAATGTTACCGTCAGTTTCCTCATTCGAAAGCGATGCCAGTGTCGGGCGAGCCCAGGATTTGAACCCCGCACGTACTGATCCGCGGTCGAATATCTTACCGACATCGCCACTGGCTCCAGCCAGAAAAGAGATATCATATGGAAGATAAAGCAAAGAGAGACAGAGAAAAGATTGTATGATAGAAATAAAGCTCAGAGATAGACAGAGAAAGAGATTGCATGATACAAATAAATCAAATGGAGACAGAGAAAGAGATTGCATGATATAAATAAATCAAATGAAGACAAAGAAAGAGATTGTATGATATAGATAAAGTAAAGAGAGACAAAGAGATAGTAGACAGATAAAGAGATAGAGATGGAGCGATAGAGACAGACAAAGAGATAAAGACAGACAAAGAGGTAGAGATAAAGCGCTCAAATGTTAATAAATCACATGAACCTAATGTCCAGACTTCATATAACATCTCTCATTGAGCAGCTAATAAATTGCTTCCAATCCGTGTCTGGACTTCAGCCGGAATTGTCCCAGGAATCGGGATGGATGGAGAGAGGCACTGAAGCAGGAGAGCCCAGTGGCGGATGAGTCCGATATTTAATGGTGAGTTTATTGATTAGATCTTGGACCTGCACTGTTTTTCTCTCGCTCCTTCTCTTGTTGGGTTTTGTATGATCGATTAAACGGTAATACCGGTTATATAAATTACCGTTCTCCTAAGATTTGTACTTACTTTTCTGCACTGTGCTTCGCTATCTAAGAAGTCTGGGTGTAGAAACGGACGTTTATTTACTCACAGATCACACAGCACAGCAGTCAACCATATTTCGAATAAAATAAATTCAATTGTTATATAGTTGTATCATGTCTGCTAAATTATAAGTCTCAATAAAATTTAAAATAAATATTTAATTCTGCTCAAACTCCCGTACTAACGATTTGAAACTGTAATCGCCTTGCTACTTGTTACTTATATAGGCATAGTAACTTACGTTCTACTGATTTTCTGGATTTTGAAATTTTCACCGTTTTTAGACCTTTCTTCTCGCCGGCTTGATTTTCACTCAATATTTTCTCGATGTTGTCATTGGGGACTGTAGCACTCTAATTGTTGATATTATTTTTATTACTATTACAGAATCCTTCCAGCCGAACCGGATGTCAATTGTCCCCCCCCCGCCACTCCATTTTTGATAGTCACTGGATAGCGATGTCGTTAAGAATACTCCTGAGCCATTTATTGGATTTAATGTCACCAGATATTTGATTCTTAAAAGTCTACAGTACTCAACTGGAAGTCTGACGACTCTAATAAATGGCAGGAGGGTACAGAATAATTTTAGCTCCAAAAATCTTGTTTTGTTTTTGTTTATCAACTGATAAGGTGATGCGATGGTAGCTTCGCAGTAAATACTGGTGAAATTATCGTAGTATAATAATGATTAATAATTGTAATCAACATCATCATCATCATCGTCCTCCCTTGAATCCCAGTTTAACCAGGGTCGGGATACAAATAGACTGTCTAAAATCCACTCTGTCCTACACCACACCACCATCCAATCCACAATTTAAGCCTTTTCCATTCGTTTAAATTTGTGTAGCAATTTCTGGAGCCTAGGCGCTCACCAACCGAATGCCCTTTCTGACGTTAGTATGGACCTGAGTGCTTTAGTCCCCTTCTACGACACATGCAGTCACTGGTTGGTCAATTCTTCAAACAACCCGGACACAACACGGGGAAATAGGAATATAATAATTATAATATTACGTAATAGTATAATAATTATAATGTTACGCCATTTTACATTATTAAATTGTTTTAGTTTATATAGATAAACTAACCAGTGAGCAATATAAGAACCAGCAGTAGAGCCATCGTTAAATCAATCAATGATTAAATCAATAATTAACTAAATCAATGATTTAATCAATCAATAATTAAATATGAACCAAATATTAAATCAATCAATAATTAAATATCAGGCAATGTTTGATTCAATCAATAATTAAATATAAATCAATTAACAAATCAATCACAGAATAAATAAGTCAATGTTTAAATCAATCAATCATTAAATCAATCGATAATTGAGTATCAATCAAATAAATAGTCCTGTGTCAATCATTGATTATATCAACAGTTTATTCAATTTATTGACTAGCGGCCGCAAACTACTGCATTGTTCAAACACTTACGAAAGAGGTAATGCACGTTGAAATCAATAATAATAACAATAATATATACAAAAAAGCTAAAAGCTAAAAGATAATATTAAAGCCAGTTTCCTCACTCGAAAGCGATGCCAGTGACGGGAGAGCCCAGGATTTGAACCCACACATACTGATCCGCGGCCGAGTACCTTACCGACATCGCCATAGGCTCCAGCCAGTATGTAATGGATGTTACGTAGTAGGCATATCTAATTATTTTATTTATTTATCTTGCTAATTTTTGAAGCCTAAATTAAAATAATAATAATAATAATAATAATAATAATAATTTCCATGACTTTGCAAAGATTTAATGCAGTCTGCTTCAACAATTCTTTTAAGCCGATTGATGACCTCGAGTAGCCGGGCGGCGATTCAGCACGTATTGCTTGAATCGTTTTTATCAAACCCCAGGTTCTTTACACCGGGGTAAAAAGAAAAAAATAATTTAAAAAATAAAAATAAAATAAAAATAATAATAACAATAATAATACTAATAATATGGATGCAATGTATCCTACAGGTTATGGATTTTTTCCTACATGGATCCCGCTGTGTCCCAGTCCCATTCCGATTCGGATCTCGCTCATTCCCAAGAGGAATATTCACGTGTCAGTTTCATGGAGTGATGGGCTATCAAAGGATGGAAAATTTTATCTCAAAAAGAGAATAAAGTTTCTTGTTTTCTGCATCGTTGCTCAGCTATCTATTCCTTTCCATTTGGCCTCCTTGTTTATTTATTCAATCATAATTCATGCACTTATCGATCTTAGATCAACTGTTGATCATTAATCATTTATCAATTCTACAACAATTATTCAACTATTAGTCAGTTATTAATGTTAGATTAATTTGCATCGTCTTTATTCAATGCTTGTAAAGTGCAGAGCCCATGTAAAGCCGGGAACTACCTGTATTTAACAATTCTTAAGTAATTAAAGCATAGTATTAACTTTTCGTTGTGTCTTACAAGTTTAATCCTAATTTAAAAGAGAATTTCTTTAAAGCGTAATGGATCTTCGAGGTTGCTTTACAAGTTCATGTTGTTTTATTTTTTATTGTAAAATAATTATTTTTCAGGCCTTTTGATGATTGATGTTCTTAGAAATTATAGCTTAAAAATATAAATTATATTCTTAAGATCGTTATGCTATTACTTGGTTGTAAAATGGCATAAATCACAGTAGAACCAAGGACCGGTTGCAACAACGATCTCTTCCTGAAAAATCATGTAAAAGAAAAACGTAAGAGTAAAATATCTGACAATCACAGGACTGGTTATGCGGAAATGGACTAAATTGCCTAACTGTTACATGTGGTATTAATACATGTGGTATTAAAAGTGATAAATATAGTTGAGCTCTTTTACTCTCTATCTCTCTATCTCTCTCTCTCTCTCTCTCTCTCTGTCTCTCTGTCTCTCTGTCTCTATCTCTGTCTGTCTATCTCTCTCTCTTTCTCTTTCTCTCTCTCTCTCTCACCTATAACTCTCTCTCTCACCTGTCTCTCTCTGTCTCTCTGTCTCTGTCTCTCTCTCTCTCTCTGTCTCTCTCTCTCTCTCTGTCTCTCTCTCTCTAGTACAGTCTGCTATGTACACTCTCTGCCACTGTGTTGTCATTCTCACTCCACTCAGCACACTACCACCACAGCTCTGTGAGTCTACACGTGTCTATGTATGTCTCTCTGTGTCTCTATGTGTCTCTCTGTGTCTATGTATGTCTCTGTATGTCTCTGTGTGTTTCTGTGTTTCTCTGTATGTCTCTGTGTGTCTCTAAGTGTCTTTGTGTGTCTCTGTGTCTCTCCGTGTGTCGTCATTCTTTCCACTCTGCACACACTATCACCACAGCTCTGTTAGTCTATACGCGCAGTCTCTATCAGCCTATTCCACCCACATCACTGGATTGCATTACCAGCTAACAGCTGCTAGCCTGCCAGCATTAGCGATTAGCGGTACGATTTGTTAGCAGTGTTATTACGTTGTTATAACCTACCAGCAGCATTAGCGGTATTGTTTATTGTTAGTGTTATCGTGTTGTTATAACTTGCCAGTATTTGTATGATTAATTGTTAACATTACTGCGTTGTTATAACCATACCTAGTGGGGACCCACCTCACCATGATATATTTTCCGCCAGGATTAAATGGCAATTAATACATCTGAGAAAGGCAACGGGAAACCATCTCAGAAGCTATACTTTTCCCAAGCTATGGGGTACATAAGGTATGGATAAGGCATAGACTTTGTGAAGGGATTACTTGTTGATCTAAAGAGTGCTCTTATGGAGGGAGAAAGCAGACTTAGAGTATGAATATGGACCTTGAACCTGCCACTTGTCAGTGCACTGAGAGAGATAACCTAACAGCGCAGTGGTTTGATTAACAGTTAGTGTTATTGTGTTAGTATAACCTACCAGTTATCTGAGTTTTATTAGTGCTAGTACAACAATAACAGTACTATTTTTAGCGTATTTTTCAATAAAATAAGTAGGTACTGTTAAGTAATTTAACTTCAGATATAAATGTAATTAAAATGATTAAAGTTCAATAAATTCAGAACTCTCCTTATTATACTCTGTACTGAGCTTACAGGCGGCTATGGGTTGGAATTTGTTAATTGAGCTCGGAGATATAATACTAATATTAGAGAGAGAGAGAGAGAGACAGGCAGACATACCGACAGACAGACAGAGAGTAGAGAGAAAGAGAGACAGAAGAACATAGAGACAGAGAGACAGAAAGAGAAAGTGAGTGAGCGAGATAGTAGACTGTAAAAATTGGCATGCGTCTTGGTCTTGCCAAGTAATATAATCTTAGAAGGATAGAGGCAGAGAACATAGAGAAAGAGAGACAGAGATTCAGAGGTTCAGATAGCTGTATTTCATCGCAAGAGACATGAACGATTTTACATTCCTATGCACATTGATATCGGGCTCAGTGGACGAAGTGAGAGGGGGAAGGGGGGGGGTGGAAAGGGGATAATTTACTACGTATAGTAAATTATTAGTGGCTAATCTATTATTCGTAAGAAGGGGACACAAATAGATTCCCCTGATAATGGCTCATACTGTAGATATAAAGAGCCCTTTAAAAGGGAAGGCGAAAAATAATATAGTGACAGTTTCACTAGCCTCCAATTCCAATATTAACCACTGTAAGTCTATATGCCTGTATGTGTAATATAGTACAATTAGCAGCACTAAAGTAAAAGTGATATTAGAGCTGATAAGCGGATATGTCTAAATTATGTGATTTTACTCAGCAGGCTGGCGTAGTTTTAATATAATATAACTCTAGTAGAGTAGTAGAATCTAATTTTCGAGACAAAAGGAATTAATTAATTAATTAGTGTGGTGCGTAGGCATCTGTTGATGCAGAGTCTGATTAATGCATCCCTGACATTGCCTTATAGCGAGGAACTGGACGTTAAATTGTTATTGATTGATTCATTGATTAATTTGTAATAAACTGCAATAATAACAGTTAGTATGAGACAACACGGATTTATGAATACGCCGGTGACAATGAGAATACCAAATGGTTCAAATCTCAAGTCGGTCGTCATTGATCGTTCATTGGTCATTCATTGGTCATTCAGTGGTCATTCATTGATCATTCATTGGTCATTCATTTGTCATTCATTGGCCATACATGGTTATTCATTGGTCATTCGTCATTGGTAATCCATGACCGCAAGGGTAAAAGTAATTTAGTAGAATTTTTTAATTAATTAATTATAATTAATGAGGAAGGTTAGCCTCCACTTTACTTAACAAATCAGCAAAATGAGTTTGTAAAGGAATATCGATTATCGTCTTAAACTACGATAATGAAAAATTTAGAGTTTGAAAAGTATGCAAAGCCATACAAGATTTATTTGTGTGCTAATGATATATGTTCGTATAAAGTAGTCTCGAAAACCGGTTGCAATACTTGCAGTTATTACCCTGGCAAGTTGACGCATTGGTCATTCATAATTTCTTGTAAAGTATTCTCGTATACCGGTTTTAGAAGCAGATAAATCAGCCTCTAAGACCGGTTTCTTAAGCGTATAAAGCAGTCTCTAAGACCATTTCAATAATGATGCTACTGCAATATAATTTTATTTTTGTTAATGCAGCATTGATTGATATGATATTATTTCAGATAGTGGGCCCGATATACTAGTCGGTGGTGCGTTTTATTTGTTAGTAGCAGATAGCTCAGTGGATAGAGAGTTTAGCTTAGAATGGCTGGCCGTATAGGTTCAACTCTCCAGTCAGGCCCTGCCGTGACCTGCATGAAGCTTATGTTAACCATCTTCAACGTCGTATTCTGGGTTAGTCTCCTCTTAAAAGATTTCTCATGATTTTTCAATCTACTTAATGAAAATTAAATAAAAAGAGACTAAACATAGAAATTAACTTTAGAAACTAATATCTTCTTTCTCTCCCTCTCTCCCTCTCTCTCTCTCTCCCTCTCTCCCTCTCTCTATCTCCTCTCTCTCTCTCTCTGTCATATTGTGCTGCCGAACGGCAGGTCCATGACATGTGACTCTTTCAAGCAATCCTACATATTCTAAACCTTCCTCTTCATTGCTACTTACGAATTTTTTATAAAATCATCCAACATACCACGTCTTGGTCTTCCTCTAACTCGTTTCCTTTTCATTCTTTCTTCTGTTACATCATTCAGCAATTCATATCCTTACACTATATCCCATAGAACTCCTCTTTTTATTTCTTATATCTGTATTACCCTGTCTATCCGTAAAAGCTGATAAAGCTAATGTGAACGTCAGTTTCCTCACTCGAAGGCGATATCAGTAATGGGTGAGCACAGGATTTGAATCCCACACATAGTGTTCTGGCTCTCACAAGAACTTCTTAATTATACAAATTATCCACCCCCCACCCAAATGATTTTCCTCGTCTCCCACAGTGAATGCTATTTGCACAGTATAGATACTTCCTTATCCGGTTGAATAAATCTAATTGATAGAACTTAAATTCTAATTGATTGATTATTTAGTAATATATCGATGATAATTAATTGAACCTTGGAAAAAATCGGCCAATAATAAATGCCGCATAGAGTGACAGATTGACGTACAGACAGACAGACAGACAGACAGACATACATACAGACAGTCATACAGAGAGACATACAGAAAGACAGACATATAGACAGACAGACTGGTATACTTACAGACAGACAGACTGACATGCATGCAGACAGACAGACTGCCTGATATACATACAGACAGACAAACAAACTGTTCTATAGTATATCTATTTACCTGTCTGTCTGCCTGTGTCTGTTTGTGAGACAAACAGACACAGGCAGACTGACTGACTGATTGACTGACTGACTGATTGACTGACTGATCGATTGACTGATCGATTGGCTGATTGATTGATTGCCTGATCGATTAACTGATCGCTGGACTGATTGATTGATTGACAGTTAAGCGGAGTTCTGATCCTGGTACTTGGAGTATGGATGAAGGTGGAACTGTACATGTACATGGAGCTGACCACCGTATATATAGACATAGCCCCCTACATACTGATAGGCGTTGGGTCGTGCATTGTGCTGTTTGGCTCATTCGGCTGTTTCTGTACTATGAAGGGTCATGGGCGCCTACTCTACCTGGTCGGTTCTTATCATCATAAGTAGCAATCAATCAATCAATCAATCAATCATTCAATCAGTCAGTCAATCAATCAACCAATCGATCATTCAATCAATCAGTCAGTCAATCAATCAATCAATCAATCAGCCAATCAATCAATCAATTAATCAATCAATCAATCAATAAATAAATAAATCAATCAATAAGAATTTAAATTATACAGGTCTGTTCTTGTCATCTGAATTACCTATCAATCAATCAATAAGTATTTAACGTTTGCTGGTCCGCTCGTAATTGCACAATTCTCTCTCTCTCTCTCTCTCTCTCTCTCTCTCTCTCTCTCTCCTCTCTTCAGTGAACTGCCAAGTGGCAGGTTCATAGTAATACTCAAAGTCCGTTTTCTAGCTCCATAAGAGCACTCCTTTGATCAACAAGTTAATACCTTCATTAAGTCTATGCCTTATCCATACCTTATGTAGCCTATAGCTTGTTAATTACGCAATTAATAGCTAAGAAAACAAATAATTCCATTAGTCGCTACATTAACACAGCTTCAAAATGTGATTTAATGATTTAATTCAGTAACTGCCTATACTGTAAGTATAATTTATTATCTATAATCATAATTATCAATAGATCTTTTCGGTAATAGCTATAAATAGAACATCGGGGACACCAAATGTAAACAGTGGACAAGAAAACGTAAACACTGCATAGAATACAATTGAAATGTACTAGTTCCTCATAAAATTTCTAATACAAGCTTTCTTTAGAAATGTTATTTACTTTACAACCTATTATACGGATATTAATTAAAGAATAACTTAACACGTATAGTTTAACTCTGACACCCATTATAACGATATGCATGCATTATAATGAAGTCATAATGAAGACCCATTACATTTCCATGTAAATATATGTATCAGGATCAACATAAAAAGACCAGTGTTAACATGCAACGAAATATGTTTTCAATTACCGAACTGATCTATTAATCAATCAATATGACTTTAGCGTCTGGTTCCTCGCCGTAAGGCAATGTCAGGGACACTCTGTCATGAAGTATTTGGAGATAATCGTGAAGTCGGGACTATTGAGATAATGTTTTTCTCCAGTGTTCTATGGTCGGGTATAGTTGCGTGCATGATTCGATTAGTGCAGTATGAAGTTAGCGATGCATGATTAGCTGAACAAGTAATCTGTACCTATTGCACACAAGTAGATCCAACACTGTGCGGTATGGTTGATGTATTGTACATGAGTATTGTACAATACATCAACATTTATTGTATATTGTACAATACATCTACATGTATTGTACATTGTATATTTACAATACATCTAAATGTATTGTACATTGTATATTGTACAATACATCTACATGTATTGTACATTGTATATTGTACAATACACCTACATGTATTGTACATTGTATATTGTACAATACATCTACATGTATTGTACATTGAGTGGACCACACACACTGTACATAGAATGTCTTAATAGCGAAGGGGTAAATTCAAAAAGTTTCAAATGAATGATCCTTAGGTGAACTGAACCCTCGTGGGTTCGAATCCCGGCCGCGCTGATCTGAGAGTCAAATCTCAGACATTCACTGGACTGGTTACACGGAAAATGGACTAATTTGCCTAACGGTTTAAACACGTGATACTAAAAAGTGATAGATATCAACATAGTTGATCATTTCACTATAATGCAGGTTTTTTGTTTATTTTTTATAATAATATGTTTGATGCTCCACAGTACGTCGTGATACTGATACTAGTGTTCGCTATGGAGCTCATTGTGGCCATAGGAGTCTACGTCTACCGCGCCAGGGTGGGTCTGCTTCATCATCATCATCATCATCATCATCATCATCATCATCATCATCATCATCATCATCATAGTCATCATCATCGTCATCATCATCGTCATCATCATCATCATCATCATAATCATCATCGTCATCATAGTCATCATAGTCATCATCATCATCATCATCATCA
Organism: Enchytraeus crypticus; assembly: GCA_905160935.1. NCBI lineage: Eukaryota > Metazoa > Annelida > Clitellata > Enchytraeida > Enchytraeidae > Enchytraeus > Enchytraeus crypticus. The sequence continues at coordinate 61,586 of CAJHZI010000477.1, read as the reverse complement.
TCATCATCATCATCATCATCATCATCATCATCTTCATCATCATCATCCATTTAATCCCAGTTTAGCTAGGGTCGTGATACATATGTTAAATTCCTTGGCTCGGCCGTCACTGACATCACTTTCGGGTGAGGAAACTGAGGCTAAAGCTAGCTTTACCATTAGCTTTAGCTTTATGACTGAATGTTACGCACAATCATGTCCAGTGAATATGATGTGCCTGTAGAATAGCTCGATAAATGCACAGAGAGTCTAATTAAATATTTATTTACAATTTGCTGTCAAAACCATGGCGGCATTTAGAATAGAATAGAATAGATGTGTATTTTTCAGCAAAGACACAAAATTTGTCCTCTACACATAGTTTCATAAGTTTGAGGTACATGTAGAACTATAAATATAATAGTATTACATAATAATTAATGAAAATATTAACTCTATTAAATAATTATCTAATTAATGATTTTATTTAAAAATTAAATAATTAATAATGTAAATGCCTGTATCTAATTTTATCGTACGCAATAACAACTGTGTCAACACATTGATTGATCGTTTTACTCGCTTTTTAACTGATTGATTAATTTATTGATTGATTGTGATGTAGAGCTTATCTATATCTCTCATCATCTACATCCCTTTGGATTGATTGATTGAACTGATTGAATTATTAATTTAGAAATTAACTGATTGACTGATTGTTGATTAATTGGTTGATTGATTGATGGATTGCGTGATTGGTTGAATGATGAATTGATTGACTGAATGCTTGATTGCTCGATCCATTAACAGCTTATGTAACTGTTTGATTGATAAATTCTTGGATTGTTTGATTGATGGAATGAAACATCGATTGCTTGCTTGGTTGCTTGCTTGATTGATTGATTAATTAATCGATTGATGGATTGATGGATTGATTGATTGATTGAGTAGCTTGAGGAAGGCTTCAGCACTGGATTGGGAGAAGCTATGGAGGAGTATCGCACTGTGAAGATGAAGCAGAAAGCCGTTGATGGACTTCAGATAGGGGTAAATACAATTATACCATAAAATGATTGACCAATAACGCTTGTATACGAAGCATTAAAGCTTTTGAGTTCCACAATCCTGATCCATTTTAGAGATCTACAGTTATAATTATTTATGAATTTACTGATACTCTCTCTCTCTCTCTCTCTCTCTCTCTCTCTCTCTCTCTCTATATATATATATATATATATATATATATATATATATATATATATATAATTATATGTTTTAGTGCACTGTCTACTGGCAGGTCCATGGTATATAACGCCTCCACTCATCCCTTTCTTCCGTTTTGCGCTTCATGTCCATATAAAAAAAGTAAAAAGTAAACATGCATTATAGTGAAATGATCAACTATGTCGATATCTATCACTTTTTAATACCACAAGTTTAAACCGTTAGGCAATTTAGTCCATTTTCCGTGTAGCCAGTCCAGTGAATGTCCGAGATTTTACTCTCAGATCAGCGCGGCTCGGATTCGAACCCGCGAGGTTTCAATTCACCTCAGGATCTGTCATATAAAACTTCATGACGTTACCCCTACGCTATTGAGACATTCTATACAAGTGGATCTTTAAATCATCTATAACATTCCTTTTACTAATATTTACTGGGCAGGGGCATCATTCCCTGAGAAAACAATCCTGTTTACTCGTTATATATATATGTATATACATATACATATATATATATATATATATATATATATATATATATAAACTTGTATATATATATATATATATATATATATTTACATGTATACATACATATATATACATATATATATATATATATATATATATATATATAAATAAACGTGTTTATATTATTTATATATAAACCCATTATTGTAATATATAATATAATAATCTATCAGGTATATCATTAACATCTAGAGATGAACTTAGCTACCCTAGTCTTTAGGTTACACACGCCTGACTGTTGCTAATGGTGCAGCTGAAGTGCTGTGGGAGGAACAGCTACCAGGACTGGTACAACATCAGCTGGAGCGGGGAGAGGAGAGAGAAGAGGGTTCCTAGGAGCTGCTGCCTGGATAGGGATGATCTTACGTGTGATGGGACTTCAGCAGGGGATATCTATACAGAGGTATTGCTGCTACACTCGTTGTAATGTTGTCTCGAAGATCCACGTCGGTATTTATGCTGTTATTCTGCGATTCTGTACAAATGTGCTGCTACTGCAGTCATTGAAATATTATAGAGTCGGTAAAATAGCAACAATAATTAGAATGTTGCTCTCGTCGATTACAATATCGACCACTATAAAACCAAATCCAAGCCGAAAAATTATTTCAATCAGCACTTCCGATTTTGACGCAGTCATTTCTTCAGCATGTATGTCATCGATTTTGATGTCGTGAATTTGTATTGCCTCATTCTGAGACCTCTGCTAAGTTTGTACAGTATGCAAGGAGAAAAATGATCCCTAAACAAATATTGACAATTTATTTTCTAAATTAAGGTGTTTAATCGCAACACGATTATGTTCGATTTGGTGTAAAAGCAGTATCTAATAATGCTGTCATTTGTATTCGCAGGGTTGCATTACTAAGCTGGCGACATTCATGAAAGGAAACTTCTCTATGATTGGAGGCATAGCCATTGGGTTCTCATTTCTTCAGGTTGACTGATTGATTGAATGTTTTAATAATTATTAATAAGTTAATAATAATAATTAATTACCAGCGTAGAGGTAGCGTCGTGAAGTTTCAAACGACAGATCCTGAGGTGAATTGAACCCACACGGGTTCGAATCCCAGCCGCGCTGATCTGAGAGTAAAATCTCGGACATTCACTGTGCTAGTTACACGAAAAATGGAATAAATTGCCTAATGGTTTAAACATGTGGTACTAAAGAATGATAGATATCAACATAGTTGATCATTTCATTGTAAAGCGTGTTTACAATTTTTTACTATTTAATTCATATCTAGATTGTATAGTTTTTCTTAAAATTAGCAATTCAAGTTCTTCGATGATTAAATGGCCCAAACTGATTGCTAGAGGCATGGTCTCTGATACGGAATCAGTGAATAATAATAATAATAATAATAATAATAATAATAATAATAATAATAATAATAATAATAATAATACTAATAATAATAATAACAATAATAATAATAACAATAATAATAATAATAACAATAATAATAATAATAATAATAACTATCTATTGCTCTCCAGCGATTCAATGCAGTCTGTGTCAGTGGTACTTTGGCTAATGCGGCTTTCCAGAGTGTAGAGGAATTATTTTAATCCCTATTTTTAAACTTTTCAATAAATAAAGTCTCTTTTGTCTTATTTTTTTAGCCCAGGGCCCTTTACAGCCTAGGGCATTAAAAAAATAATAATAAAGGTTAAACGTCTGTTTCCAAGGATGATGTCAGGGACATCCCCCATCACATGTCACTATTGAAATTTTTAATTTTTAATGCATCAAGAAAAATTAATTGAACCTGCTACTAGGCAAAGCAACACGGGGAAAGAGACAGAGAGTGTGAGAGAAAGAGAGAGAAAGAGAAAAAGAGAGAGAGAGAGAGAGAGAGAGACAGAGAATTTAAACGCAGAGTTAATTTAAGTTAATAATTAATTAGTAATTCGTCTAGCAGCACCAAGTATGCTAATATTTGTATGTTAATAGTATGATAATAGCACCAAGTATGCCAAGTATCCTAGTAGTTTCTTCAACATTACCTAATGAAAATATTTCCTAATATTTCTTAAAATTTTCTCGTAATCATCTTAGAGCTTATAGTATTCGATGTTGTTGCGGACGACGATTTCTCTCAGCTTATTGTTGTTGTTGTTGTTGCTTACAGTTACTCGGAGCATTGCTCACCTGCTGCTTGGCTCGCAATCTCAACAAAGCTCGCTACGAGCAGGTGGACTAGGCTGCCTGGCTCGTGACTTCTACAAGACTAGACAGCCTGGCTCGTGACCTCTACAAGACTAGACAGCCTGGCTCGTGACCTCTAAAAGACTAGGCTGCCTGGCTCGTGATCTCTTCAAGACTAGGCTGCCTGGCTCGTGACCTCTTCAAGACTAGGCTGCCTGGCTCGTGACCTCTACAAGACTAGGCTGCCTGGCTCGTAACCTCTAGGATGCCTGGCTCGTGACCTCTATAAGACTAGGCTGCCTGGCTCGTGACCTCTACAAGACTAGGCTGCCGGGCTCGTGACCTCTTCAAGATTAGACTGCCTGGCTCGTGACCTCTTCAAGACTAGGCTGCCTGGCTCGTGACCTCTTCAAGACTAGGCTGCCTGACTCGTGACCTCTAGGCTGCCTGGCTCATGACCTCTAACAGACTAGGATGCCTGACTCGTGACCTCTAAGCTGCATGGCTCGTGACCTCTAGACTGCCTGGCTCGTGACCTCTATAAGGCACGTTACGAGCGGGTGGACTAGGCTTGCCACTTCTCCTGAATGATTAATATCAAGACTGTATTCCAAATTTGATATGCTCTCAGTAGCATTACCAAATTCCGTGTACAAACTCTAATCCCATCTCATAGGGTACTGGAGTAATAAAAACCACTATATTTATATTTAATTTATACATTTATTATTTATATATTATTATCATAATAGACAGTAAATGTAATATGCGAAACCGTTGACAAGAACATAGACCAATCGAGAACTTGTTGTGTTCTGTTAGAGGAGACTGAGCTGGATAATGAAAGTGTAAATTAAGAGCACTATTTAAGTCATATTTTAAAGCTAAAAGGAATTGTCCTTTGGTTCATAGTGTAGTCTTTGGTTAATCGCATAGTCTTTATTGTCATGGAATAAACTTGAACCTATAGCCTACGGACTGCTCTCCAATGCTAAAGCTAGCAGTCTAGCAGATACTGAGTGGATTATGTACCTTGGACCTGCCAATTGGTTTTGCACTTGAACGTTTACCTGAATAGAATCTTGGGTCCTGGATATTATATTGGATATTAGTGAACCCGTTAACCTTGAATATTGCATTTATCGGATTATTACGTTAATAATTGTGCACCGTGTAAGTATTTTACTATATTCAGGGGCTACCACCTCCCCCCCCCCCCAACAACAAAGGCGCTTACACCCCCTCCCGCGATGCGCATTTTTCCATTTCCCTTCCCCCTCCCCTTCCTTATAGAAGCTCCGTACCTTTTTCCGCTTCTCCCCTAATTTTCCAATGATGCAACTTGCAACTTGCGTCGTGTTGATTAACGTTGTGTGGAAATCCTGAATATATATATATATATATATATATATATATATATATATACATGTATATATATATACACATGCATATATATATATATACATGTATATATATATATTTATATATATATAATTATATTATCATGCTTTTAATCAAAGATCTTAAAGCTGTTTGTTGTCTGTATAAACTGCGCCGTTATCATGGATGTTTATATTTTAGGCTGTACGCCAATTACTATGTCTTACTTTTAACTAATCGAGAATATGACTTAATTTTGATGTTGTGTATCTTGAATGTTGTACACGTACATCTTGAAGCCAAGAAGCTCTGTAAAAGTACGCTACGAAAATTAACTAGATATATATATCATCATCATCATCATCATCATCGTCATCATAATCATCATCATCATCATCATCATCATCGTCATCATCATCATCATCATCATCGCCATAATCATCATCATCATCATCATCATCATTCTTCTTTTTCTTCCCTTTAATTACAGTTAACTAGGGTCGGGATACGAATAGACCTTCTCCATTCCTCTCTATCCCACACCATATCATCAGTCAATTCCTGATAACCTCTTCCATGTTTTTAATAACTAGACATTTATGAACATGTAAAATATAATGAATTTAAATCGGATAAATCAGTAGAACTTTTTGAAAAGAAAATCGTGAGTGCAACGCTAAAATGATTTAGAACTATATTAATTCACGGCGACCCCCCTCCCACACAGTAGCAGGGGCGTAACTACAGTGGGGCACAGGGTGCATCTGCCCCTATGTGTAAGGGATGCTATCCCAGCCACCACCTGACCAAAACAATTTGTATTGACTATCTACATATGCCCTATCCACTAACATTTAACTTGCTACCATATCAGTTTAAGCTACCACTCCATCCGTTTAGGCTGCCACCCATCAGTTTAAGCTGCCACCCATCAGTTTATGCTACCACCCCATCAGGTTAAGTTACCACCCCATCAGTTTAAGCTACCACCCCATCAGTTTAAGCTGCCACCTCATCAGTTTAAGCTACCACCCCGTCAGTTTAAGCTACCATCCTAACAGTTTAAGCTACCACCCATCAGTTTAAGCTACCACCCATCAGTTTAAGCTGCCACCCTATTGCCACCCAATGAAAACAATTATGGTTACGCCACTGTCCAGTATTGTGCGTCAAATCGATTCATTCCAATATTTTTCTCTTCTATTTCAGATTTCTCGGGTAAGTGGAAGATCATTTTGCATAATTTTGATAATTGAATGAAGCATTCTATAAACCATTTTCATTTCATTTCTTATAATTGATCATTCTATCCTGTGCACTTCGCTGTGGTATTTTTCTCGATAACCTTGTATATTGATTAATGTTGTTGTTGTACATATTTCTTGTTATTGCTCCTGTTGTTGCTATTATTGATATTGGTGTTGTACATGTATATATTTTTTAACTTTAACTATTTTTGGTGACTAATCGAGAATACTAAAGCCCCACCCACGTACTGAATAAGTAATACATAAAAGAAAACTATATTATTTAACTTTTTAGTTACTGAAAATTAAATGGCTCCGTAAATTGGAATGTTAAGCGTTGAATACATTTTGTCTTTCTTATGTGGGTTTAACGTCAAGGTAGAAGCTTGAAAGGCTTCTCTTCAAGGCTTTGAAACCCAATCATCTCCGTGGTTGATCAACTGACCGACCAACCAAAGCCGCAGTTAGACTAGACTGAGTGATGATCCAGTTCTCAATGAGAAAGATATGTCAAACATATTTAAATATCTAATATCAGGTGACTAATATCTAAGATTCAACTATCTAAGATGCAATAGATAGTTAGAGAATATATCATGGATATAGATAGATAGAGAATTCATCATGGATAGAGATAGATAGAGAATATGTCATGGATAGAGATAGATAGAGAATACATCATGGATAGAGATAGATAGAGAATGTGTCATGGATAGGGATAGATAGAGTATACATCATGGATAGAGATAGATAGAGAATACATCATGGATAGGGATAGATAGAGAATACACCACCAGCCATCAGACGTAATGTCGCTAGCCAAGCTGAAAGAAGTAGACATGAACAGGATCAACGACATCCATTACATGGTGAAAATCCCCGGAGATCGAGACTCAAATCAAGGCACAGCTTCTTAAATTCAGTGTCGCCATTATCTCAGTCAGTGGAACAATCTCGCCTCCAGATGTGGAGAGACCATCTCCAATCAGTTCCAGAGGATAAAATATGTGTAGAAGCGTCAGAATGTCTTCCGTGTGGGTGCGATGAGGATCGACGAACGTGGTTATGCTTAAATAGATTTAGGACAGGTGTCGGTCGGACAAAGGTTGCAATGAGCCGATGGGGTCATTATAATGGTTCTACAGTATGTGAATGCGGCCTGGAGCAGGAGGACATTGACCATTTGATGAACTGCAACTTGATCGGTGATGGGGTCACGCGTGAGGATCTCACAGAGTTCAATGATCGGGCGAGAAATTGTGTTAGACGTTGGATTAATGCTGTATAAGGACACGATAAGAAGAAGAAGATGGGGTAACTCAATGACATAGTTTAATGTCATTGACATCCTGAATATTTTGGTCCTGAACGCTCTCCAAAATAAATATACAGACTCTCTAAATGATAGTTGTTTACTAGCGTTTAAAATTTTAATTAATCTTATAATATTTGTTATATTAGAATTTTACCTTATAAGAATTTCATTTTTATTCAAATTAAGTTCTTTTAAACAGTTGTTAGCTTTAAAATACAACTAAATATATTTAGAGCAAATGATTGCATATTTGATAGTAGTTTAAGGAGTGCTATAAATTTATAGTGTATAACCTTAATAAAAATATAAAATGAAGATTTAACGTCCCGTTCTTGACACTAGGACGAAATCAGGAACGTCTCAAGCTGAACATACAACCAGAGGTATGGTACAGGTTTCATTCGGTCATTCATCTTTAAGTTAGTTTACATTCATCAAAATGCTCGTAATAATAATATAACAATAAAGGTTTAACGTCCGTTTCCTCATACAAGGATTATGTCAGGGACGTCAGCTAAACTGGACCTCTCCTGCAGTCTAGCTAAAGCTTTAGTGTACTGCATAGAGTTAGTGTACTAGTGTACTGCATAGAGTTAGTGCACTAGTGTACTGCATAGAGTTAGTGTACTAGTATACTGCACAGAGCGCCGGAATTCAAGTCCAGAGGTTTGCAGATCAATTCTTGCCACAGCCGCCGCAGCAGACCTGCAGCAGCGTGAACACAGCTGCTAGAGCTGCGCAGGCTGCTGCTGTGATGTAGGTGGTCAAGCTGTAGGAATACAATCTCGTCGTCTGGTCAGGCTGGGCATCGGCAAATATACCGACTCCTATCACCGTGCATACACCTGAAATACAATAGAATACGATAAAATACAGTAAAATACGAAAAAATACACAATAAAATTTAAGGCAATCAGAGTCAAACAGCTGAAATACCATAGAATGCAATAAAATTCAGTAAAATACGTTAAAATACAAAATAAAATTTAAGGCAATCAGAGTCATACAGCTGAAATACAATAGCGTATAATAAAATACCAACCGCTCTGATCTGAGAGTCAAGTCAAATCTCGGATCCTTTGAGAGAGAGAGAGAGAGAGAGTGAGAGAGAGAGAAAGAGAGAGAGAAAGAGAGAGACTGAGAGAGAGAGAGAGTGAGAGAGAGATAGACTGAGAGAGAGAAGATAACCGAATCTTACCCCCGCCGAGGAAGATGATCAAGGTCAGAATCCCGATCAGCTTGCCATCTAGACCAGAAAAGTTCATGAGAAGAAGGAGTATGAAGCCGACCACCAGCAGAAGGTAGGCTATTATGAGGAAGGCCTGGATTGCGTCATCCTTGGACTTATCTACACTGGGATTGTATCTGTAGTTGGATATGGCGAATGTGATGATAAAAATCTGAAATGCAAGTGTTCCCATTGATAGGGCAATCTTCTTCATGTCCACCCCCATGTTAACTGAATTAAATCTATCAATCAATCGATAAAACTGAAGAGAATTAATAAAGCTATCTGTCAGTTGTTAAATGTTAAGAATTCAAAATCTCAATAAATATTTTACCATATTAATAATCAATATGCAATAAGCAATGTAGTGAAATGATCAACTAGGTTGATATCTATCACTTTTTTGTACCATTTTTCGTATAACCAGTCCAGTGAATGTCCGAGATTTACTCTAAGATCATCATGGCTGGGAATCGAACCTACGAGAGTTCAAATCACCTCAGGATCTGTCATTTAAAACTTCATGACGGCACCCCTATACTCTTAAGACATCATGCATAATAAATATATAATAATATATTTATTTTATATAATTTATTTAATATATAGGCCAAATAGTGATGACTATGTGAGACTTCTTATTATTTATATTTAATTGTATATTATTAAGTCATTTATATCTGAATGATGCATTGGCACAAAGAAAAATAGCTCGTAACGCTTTCAGGTAGTTTTCCATTATATTCCTTACGCTTGAAGTTTTCCCTGCAATTTTAGACACGATATGAATGTAAGTGATGCATAGATCACTGCGCTAAAGCTGGTTTTGAACCACTTTGCTGCTATTTCGTATTCGCCTCTGAGCTATATACAGTTGCATCGTTGCTCGACTCTAGAATTTGCGCTCTTAGTATATAGATTCATATATATATAGACAGGTTCCCCGTGTCGTACGCGGGCGTGGTTGGACCAATGCAGAATAGGGCAAACGCAAACAATCTGCCACGTGTACGTAAGAGGCGACTAAAGGCATGAGCTTAAGGTGGCAAGAGGGGACCCACTTCACCGTGAAATATTTTCCCCCAAGACTAAATGGTAATTAATCCATCTTACTGAGGAAGACAACGGGAAACCACCTCAGAAGCCATATTTTCCAAGCTATAGGCTACATAAGGTATGGATAAGGCATAGACTTTGTGAAGGGATTAACTTGTTTATCTAAGGAGTGCTCTTATGGAGCGAGAAAGCAGACTTTGAGTATGAATATGTACCTTGAATCTGCCACTTGGCAGTGCACTGAAGAAGAAGATATAGACAGGCTGGAGTCAGTGGCGATGTCGGTATTATTCACTTTCTTTGCTAATTTGCTAATAAAAGTTAAAAGAATGACAATGACATTACCTTTAGAACTTTCAGAGATCAGCTGTTCAAAATCCAACAGTAGGAAAAATGAAAAAACACCTAAAATCCAAACAAATAATAGCAAATAATAATAATAACAAATGTGTCATTGATAGCGACAGTTAAGCTAATGTAAGTAGACGGGATAAACACTCTTACAACGTAGCGTTAATTAATGCTATAGACTGCGAGAGATAATACTGTGGGATTTCAACTGACACCAACAGGTTCGCAAAAATACTTAATAGCCGCCAAGCTTTGTATTTCGTCATTAGTTATAATTCTTTAACAAATAGCTTACAAATATAAATAAATAATACTGGTTGATTAATCGTTATTTTATTTACAACTTACTGTTGGGAGACGTCAAATGCCTTGAACCCTGGCTACCTCTACATCGGTGAACTGAGGACAGCATGAAAGGATCGAGTTCTGTAAGACGCTTATCCCCGCGGCAGAAGTCAAAGAAGTGCCAGCGACGAGACAGACCGAATACCTAGCCCTCCATAGCAAATGGGCAGACTTGCTTGGATCTATTGACCCTCGTTAGTAATATTATTATTTTTAATATTTCGGGTGTAAAGAATCCGAGGTTTGATAACAAAGATTCGAGCAATACACATGCACGTGCTGAATCGCCACCCGGCTACTCGAGGCCATCTAGATGCTTAATAGAATTGCTGGAGCAGACTGTATTAAATCTTGCAAAGTTATGAAAAGCCATTGCCAAAGAAAAGAGGTATCTCGCTTGTCGCCGGTTCGCTCTGCAATTAGCCTTCCTATGCCGTTAAGGAAGTCAACTCCATCGGGATTCATGGGGTCCATGGTTTCAATGAACACCGGAACAACCGGATTATTATTATTATTATTATCTCTTTATTTTAGTTTATTTATTTAATTTTATGATTTTTTACATTTTTATTATTATCATCATCATCATTTTTATCATAATCATCATCATCATCAATTTTACGAAGTAAAGAGAGTAGGTTCATGGTGACTCTCTGATGAAGTAGACTGTTCGTAGTGGTTTCTTCTGCTTGGAACGTCCCTGACATCACCCTCGTGTGAAAAACCAAACGTTAAATTTTCACTGTATTATTAACCTATTAACCTTTATTATTGTATAGTTAATCTTCATTGTTTCGTAAATCTTCATAGTATTATTAATCTTCATTGTATTGTAAATCTTAATTTTATTATTAAGATCATTGTATTAGAATAGAATAGAATAGATTTATTTTCGGTAATGACACAAACTGTAAAGCGACATAAAATGCCTCAACAGTAATTCCTACATCTATCTGTAGGAATATCACTGGCTGGAGTCAGTGGCGAAGTCGGTAAGATGCTCGACCGCGGATCAGTATGTGCGGGGTTCAAACCCTGGGCTCGCCCGTCACTGACATCGCTTTCGGATGAGAAAACTGACGTTAACATTAGCTTTACCAGCTTTTTTATCGCGAATTAGTATTATTCTAAATATTAATATTCATTCTTATTGAAGTATTATGAACCGTCATTGTAATATAAATCTCCATTGCATTATGAACCTTCCTTGTATTATAAATCTCCATTGTACTATGAACCTTCCTTGTATTATAAATCTCCATTGTACTATGAACCTTCCTTGTATTATAAATCTCCATTGTATTATGAACCTTCCTTGTATTATATGAATCCTCTCCATTGTATTATGAACCTTCCTTGTATTATAAATCTCCATTGTATTATGAACCTTCCTTGTATTATAAATCTCCATTGTATTATGAACCTTCCTTGTATTATAAATCTCCATTGTATTATGAACCTTCCTTGTATTATAAATCTCCGTTGTATTATTAACCTTCCTTGTATTATAAATCTCCATTGCATTATGAACCTTCCTTGTATTGCAAATGTCCATTGTATTATGAATCTTCCTTGTATTGTAAATCTTCAATTGTCTCTAAGAAATGAACGAAACCTATTGGACTACTATAAAGGAATATCTTAACGAATTACTGGACTTGAAAAGTTTTCGGTTAAAGGCATAGATTTTTTCATAAAAGATGACAAAAGGTATCACAATATAGCTGAATAGCATTTGGAATCTGGATAAAACTGTAACTAACTTCTCGTAAATGATGATGTTATAGCTTCCCATAGGCACAAATGGCTACAAAATAGGCACAGTAAGAAAAACCATGGAGTGAATTAATACAATTCAAAAGACTCAGTTGGATAGGACATATGCTAAGATTGGATGAAAATACTCCAGTAACAAAAGCTCTAAATTATAGAATAACAAATAATAAAATGAAACAAGGTATGGGAAATAAATATACTTTAATTAAACAATATAATAAAGATATAGAACAAATAGATACTAAACATAACCTAGCACAGAGTGATGTCTATGATCTTGTCCAGGATCGGTATCAGTGGAGACAGAAGGTAAAAGAGGCTGCTCTGGTGTCCACAAAGTGACGTTACGCAGAGAAAAGAAGAAGTCACAGTATAATTATAGCATAGGAACAGCATTGATGCAGTGTAGGTACAATATGAGCACAATATAGGCATTACACTTGCTAATATAGCCACAATTTGTGCGAAATATAGGCACAATATTTGCAAAATGTGGCTCAATATAGGCCTACATGTAGTCTCAATATAGCACAACATAGGCTCAATGTAGGCATAATTTAAGGATATGATTGCTACTAGCTGAAATGATAAATTGAAAAAAGTTGGGTTCGGAAGGGTTTCAATCTTAGTAGATGTAAATCAACGCAATTAATCGTTGCATAAATCCGCGAATAAGTCTTTATTAGCTTTAAGCCAAGAACCGAGTTGTTTCCGGTACAAAAAAGAATAGACTAATCGTTAACTGCACGTGTTCTATGGAGGGACTGAGTCAGAAAAATGTGGAAAGCAACGGGGGACCAGTTCATAAGATATATTTTTCCCAAGCCATATGCTGCATATGGTACATGTATGTATAAGGATTAGTTTTTGTGAAAGGATTAACTTGTTGATCTATGGAGTGCTCTTTATGGAGTGTGCATGCAGGCTTGAGTGTGAATATGTGTATTGGACCTGCCATTAGGCAGACACGAGAGACAGAGAGAGAAGTCAAGATCTTAGTTAATCCCGTGTGGCTAAGAATAACAAATAATCTATGGAGTATGAATATTAATAATAATTCATACTCCATAGATTGCTTTGGACTGATTTTCTGCATTTTGAAATTTGCACCGTTTTTGAACCTTCCTTTTGCTCGCCGGCTTGATTTTGTCTCAATAGTGCTCGATGTTGTCATTAATGACTGTAGCACTCTAATTGTTATTGTCGTTGTTGTTAAAGAAATTGAATTTTAATAGCGTTACCTATATTGTTAATTTGCAGTGAATGTAGGTTTAAGAGACTAACTTCGTTACCATTGGGTGTTTTTCTTCGAAAATTTGGGGAACACCACACCTGAGGGGCTCTCAAAATTTCCTTATTTACTTAAATTTACGAACTCTGATCCCATTGTATGCCGTACTTAACCATCTCCATGACAACGAAGAAGATAATGAACTTAATTAAGTGGCGCTGTGTATCCACTTCATTGAATTAGACCTATTTATATAATTCATATGCAGATTG
>CAJHZI010000477.1:0-42500 GCA_905160935.1 Enchytraeus crypticus | reverse complement strand
ATACTGTATGTTCTATTAATGCAGTTATTATCAAGGGATACACTTAAATTGTTGGATCGAATAGTAGCTTCATCGTCTTTAGTGGGGTAGAATAAAACATACGAAGACTTCGAGAAATTTACAGTTGTCTTGTTACTTATAAACCATTTACTTATTTCAGAGCAAGCGAGATTCGCAGAGATAAACAATTCATCAATAGACTTATGTTTAACAAACAAATTAGAATCATCAGCATACAGTTTAATGGACCCAAATGGTCCATTAAACATGAATGTACAGGCATTATGAATGTCATTCATATAAATTATAAAAAGTAAAGTTCCTAAAATGGAACCTTGAGGAACACCGATACCAACAGATAACATACTAGAAATGCTGTCACCAATTAAGGTGTATTGTTTTCTTCGAGGTAAATAAGAGTTAAACCAATCATAGGCAGTACCACGTATTCCATAAAAATGTAATTTGTGAAGCAGAATGATCAACAGTATCAAAGGCTTTTGAGAGATCTAGTTTTTATGATTATGAACAGTAGATAATAAATTAACACTAGAGAAAAGAGCATCAGTGGTAGAATGGCCGGATCTAAAACCAAATTGATTTTCATTAAGGATTTCGAACTTATTCAGAAATGTAGTAATGAGTTTATGCATGATTTTCACAAATATTTTACTTAAATTATTCAGGAGGGAAATTGGTCTATAATTTTCCACTAAATCATGTTTACCTTTTTTATAAACAGGGATGACCTTGGCTAATTTGAAATTCTCAGTGAAAGTAGCCTAATTCTAACGATTTATTAATGATACAGGTAAGTAGGTTAACAATGTAGTTTTCAGATAATTGTAAAATTTTACTGGATATACCGTCATTGCCAGTAGAATAACTTTTATTCATGGAATGAATGAAATTTAAGACTTCATTGTTGGAAGTTAGAGCTAGGAAAATAGAGTGCGGTAGAGCCCTGTTAAGAAAACTCTGATATGATACATCATTTCGTGGGATCGCATTTGCTAGCCGTACACTATTTTGTATAAAATATTTATTAAATTCTTCCGTAATGTCCTTGTTATTTCTAATGACATCACCATTTGTAGTTAAGTGATCAATAGTCTGATTCTTAGTTATACCACGATAACTGGTAATATTATTCAACGTTCTCCAAATGTTCTTAATAGAATTAAATCTTATGTCTAATTTATTTTTATAATAATTTTGACGAAAGTTTTTGATATCTTTATCCAGCATTTTTCGGTAATTTAGTAGATAATTAGTTTTATCAAGAGTTAAATTGGATGTTTTGAATGTATGATATAGATTGTTTTTTAATTTTAATTCTAGACTTTAATTCTTTAGAGAAGAATGGAGAGGATTAGCTGGACTTAAAATGTAACAAATGAGGAAGTTCTGCAGAGAGTTTGTACAGATAGACAGTTGATAAATGTATTAAGAAATAGGAAGAAGAGTTGTATAAGACACATTCTAAATAGGGAAAGTCTATTAAAAGAGGTCAGAGAAGGTTGAATGGAAGAGAAAAGAGGCAGGGGATGGCCGAGATTAGGTATGTTAGATGATTTAAAGACCCACTCATATGTGGAAATGAAGAGGAAAGCTGAAGACAGAGAAGTGGAGGCGTTATATACCATGGACCTGCCAGTAGGCAGTGCACTAAGACAGAGAGAGAGAGAGAGAGAATCTTTAACATAGATCTAATCTAATATAATTTACGTATTTTGATTCAAATGTTCTCCCTTCCTCTCCCCATGATTTATGGAGCCTAACTAAAACCACTTAACC
Source organism: Enchytraeus crypticus (assembly GCA_905160935.1). Taxonomy (NCBI): domain Eukaryota; kingdom Metazoa; phylum Annelida; class Clitellata; order Enchytraeida; family Enchytraeidae; genus Enchytraeus; species Enchytraeus crypticus. The sequence goes on along the minus strand of CAJHZI010000477.1, from coordinate 40,703 downwards.
GCTGATTTAATTAGGCGAAGTCATAGCACCACCTCTTTCGCCTGACTACCCCGTGTTGTCAATAGAGAGCTCATTGATAGGCCAGGTTGGGATATGGGTTGTGATATTAGTAGCTTAGAGCAACCATTGTAATGCGAAATATTACTGTAATGTTAATGTAATGTGTAATGTAATGTTAGTGTAATCAAATTTTAGTATAATGTAATGTCGGTGTTAAATAGCTGGAGCCAGTGGCGATGTCGGTAAAATAATCGACCGCGGATCATTATGGGTGGGGTTCAAATCATGGGCTCGCCCGTCAATGACATCGCTTTCGAGTGAGGAATGTAAGGTTAGTTAAGGTTATTTAATGTAATGTCCTGATATGTAATAAAATTCTAGTGTAAAATAAATGCAATGTAAAATGCAATGTGTAGGCCTAATGTAAAGTAATGTGAATGTAAATGATGAAAGCCAAGTTTAGATTCGGTAGCAACGCTTCTGATTGCGCCTTCAGTTAAGATTAATTTTAATTAATTAATTTAGATTAAATTTTATTTATTAATTAAGATTAATTTTAATTAATTAATTCTAGAAAGAAAATGTTACACAGGGCAGATTATGAACATAACACAGTGTAAAAGTAACAAGGTGGTACTGGGCTATCAGCTTGGGTAAAAGTTGCTAAATGCTAGTACATGCATATCTCTCTCCTAGTGCAGTGCCTACTGGCAAGTCCATGGTATATTATGCCTCCCATCATTTCTCTCTCTTTCTCTCTCTCTCTATCTCTTTCAGTACACTGCCTACTGGCAGGTCCATGGTATATAACGCCTCAACTCATTTCTGTCTTCCATTTTCCTCTTCATGTCCACATACGATTAGATTTGTAAATCATCTAATATTCTCTTTGATATACCATTATTCTAGGGGATTCTGCATCTGACGAGGTGCTTTCCTCCCCTTTGCCTTCCTCAGTACATGCAAATACGAACGTTAAAAGTGTACAATCGAAAACGAAATTATTTTAATTCTCTTCAACTATTTACAGATAAGTAAAAGTTTTTAAAATAAGACAATTTGACGAAATATGTTGTGGTTAAAATATGTGTTTTTAAGTTGTTAAAATAATTCTAAATTTGTAGACACAAAAATAATAAATACATCTACTAAAATAGAAAAATTAGAGCAAAAATAAGAATAGGAATAGGAATAAGAATAGTTAAGCAGACATTTGAAATAGATAAATAAACATTAGAAATAGATAAATAAACATTAGAAATAGATAAATAAACATTAGAAATAGATAAATAAACATTAGAAATAGATAAATAAACATTAGAAATAGATAAATAAACATTAGAAATAGATAAAGAGACATTAGAAATATATAACTGGACATTAGAATTAATTAGACATCTCGGGCAGTCATGGGAGCAGACTGGAACACTCTGGCCCTGGTCCACATCCTGATAGGCTTCGAGACGGATGTGTTCGGACTAGTGAGATACAGTGGAGGTGATGATGCTACCATGGCCCTTCTCATCATAGCCTTCCTCCTCTATATTGTGTCCGCCATGCTCATGACCTTGACAAAGGTCGCTGGGCTCGAGAGGAACATCATCATCTCTGTGGTTGTCATCGCTGCCCTTATCATTGCCGGTGAGTACGTCCCTGACATTGCCTTATGGCGAGGAACCGGACGTTAAATATATATATATATATATATACATATATATATATATGTATATATATGCATATATATATATATGTATGTATATATATATATATATATATATATATATATATATATATATATATATATATATATATATATAGCTTTATTTCACCACTCAGTTAGCAAGAAAAGAAACAAACTACAATACAATCATACACGTATAAAAACAAAAATTGATTGATTGATTGAATGATTGCTTGATTGATCAAGTGATTAGGTAGATTAGCGAGTCTAAGACTAGATAGTAATAAATTAATAGTCATGACAATGCAAGAAATATCAATTTGTAGCATCATTTGTAGCAATATCAATTTGTAGCATCATTTGTAGCAATATCAATTTGTAGCATCATTTGTAACAATATCAATTTGTAGCATCATTTGTAGCAATATCAATTTGTAGCATCGGGATTTAACGCACTCGTTTTAGCTGCGGTTCAATTGAACGACGTTAAGCTTTATCGCACCAGATTAGTGCGATGTGGGTAACCATCTTGAAAACCAAATGTTGGCAGCTTTGAATTTAAAAGATCCCCAGTGTATTGGAAGCTTATTCTTAATTACGCGCCGGCTGCAATCAATGAGCTAACAGAAGGCTTCGTGTATTAATAACTATGGAGAGGAAGGAGGAATAACGAGAAACCAAAAATAGCCACTAGAAGTCTAGGAAGCTTTGTAAACACGTGCTTTTTTCATGTGTGTAACCAAACAAATAATAATAATCATTTAATCGTGTAGCTACGCTTATTGACCATTTCCGTGTGCTTGTTTTCATTTTGTATGGTATTATGCTGTGTTTGGATCTAATAAACATATTTCTCTTTCTCTCTTTCTCTCTCTCTCGCTCTCTCTCTCTCTCTCTCTCTCTCTCTCTCTCTTTCACTGTACAAAGGTAATTCTTGTTTATCGTTTCACAGGTCTATTCATCATCATAGCAGTCGCAGTCCACGGCACTGATGACGGCTTCATCAGCACTCTGGACCCATACTCCGCCACTCTGGAATGCACTGCCGCTCTGATGGCCTGGCTAGGAAGCACATTCCTACTCCTCAACATGCTGTGCGGTGGAGCGAACAGGACTAATGCAGCTGCGTAACGGTGGATCTAATCCCAACCCGCCTATCAATCATCGCGTAACTCCTATAAACCGTGTAACGGTGGCTCTAATCAAAATTTACAACTCTTTCTAAATTTAGAATGTCTTAATAGCGTAGGGGTAACGTCATGAACTTTTAAATGACAGATCCCAGGGTGAATTGAACCCTCGTGGGTTCGAATCCTAGCCGAGCTGATCTGAGAGTAAAATCTCGGACGTTCACTGGACTGGTTATACGAAAAATGATCTAAATTGCCGAACGGTTTAAACATGTGGTATTAAAAGTGATAGATATCGACACAGTTGATCATTTCACTATAATGCGTGTTTACATTTTTTTAATCATAACCCGCCAATCGTCGCAAAATTCATATAAACCGAGTAAATTCTTTGTTATACTGCTTAATTTTATATTTGTATTTGAAGATCAATTAATATTTTTTACGCAAGATCTTTTTATTCTTGAAAATGCGATATTTAGGTAAAAATATAAATTCATTAGTGATCCAATTATTATGACTAATAATAAAACTAAATGTTCTGGACGTGTAAGACGTTTAGATTCAGTTGATACAAGATGGACTGACTGCGGAATAAAAATATCATAAACTTAACATGCAGAGTTACGAAAACAGTGTTGCAATATTTCTTAATTAGCTTTAGAATGTATGAAGGCATTAATGTGTTGGAGGAGATTATTATTATCTTCTGGAAAGCACGATAGGGTTGTTGAGGGAGGAATGATTTAGTGTTTCGGTGGTGATTTTCATAAATTGTTTTATAACTTTTGAATGCATTTGTCAAAGGAGATTATTGGCATCTTCTAGAAGAGAGCATAATATTGTTGAATTCTGCTCCGACAATATGGAACTCTCTGCCACAAGATCTTCGATCTTGTAATTGTATTGGTAATTGACTAATTGTATTGACAAGCTAAAAGCCCGCCTCTTTCCGCCATAGCTCAAAATTTTGACCCGCTTGCCTTGGATCTTGGACTTGCACTATTTTGATCTCGCTTTCTCTTGTGATCTCTATGTACTCAGTCGTCATCGTGAGATGCTTTGGCGCCTGTTTGTGTAGTGTCAGCAAGAGACGTCACTGACATTGCCTTATTGCGAGGAACCGGACGTTAAATTCTTATTGATTATTGATTGAATTTGGCTTATTGTTTCAAAAGATGGATCTATTTCTCACACTATATTGTGGCATAGATTAGCTCCAGCATTTTAACTATATTCAAATCTAATAAGTTACAATGAGTTCATCAGCGACGAAAACCCTAAATATTAGTATCATTAAGTTATAATAATATTATCATTATTAATAATATTACTAGTATTATAAAAAATTTGTTGGTGAACGTGTTCAGAATAACGTAACCAACCTGCGCATGACGGTTAAAATGTTAAAGCTGTAAAGATAATGTTAACGTCAGTTTCCTCACTCGAAAGTCAGTGACGGGCGAACCCTGGATTTGTTAACTTGACACTGACAGATTTCGGATTCTTAATATGTATCTATCTCAATGTCAGTTACTTTATTCGCAAAATGTTAAGCCAAAGAGCCCAAAGCAAAGAAAACATGAATGTTTGTCCTGTGCAGTAGAAGTCCTCCCAAGAAACATTGGTCCGCTACAACGGCTTTGTAGACAGTAAATGATTAAAATCAATCAATTAACCAATTAATAAGAATTTAACGTCCGGTTCCTCGCCAAAAGGCAATGTCAGTGACAGAAATAGACATACAAATTACACAAAATCAAAGTCAAAGTTTTAAGTATTTTATTTCGACTTGCAAAATGTTCTACAGAGAAAGTAGACAAATCGGCAAGAACTAAAGCTATATATTTAAATGTAACGCTTATTTTTTCAAAAGTGTTATCCATTCAGCCATCCAACCGGTACCAATCAAAATCAATAATTTAATACAGCAAATCCTTAGTTGAAATTCAGCTATAAAAATTAAGTTATTCAGCTACAACAGCACAAATTACATAAAATCTTGGAGAGAAAGTCGTCAAAATAACGAACAACAAAGATGAAAACTGGCAAGTCTACTTATTTATTTTACTTATTTATAAAAACAAAATAGGCAAGAAATGTACAGCATGATATGGAAGATGTTTTTCAACCCTGTACAGTTCGCAATCAATGCAAACAAACAAGTAAATGTAATAATATAATACGAGTTTACTTTTTACAAATAAATCAAGGCTAAATAAATGACAGTTTGAAATTGACATCTCAACAACTGTGTGGGTGAATTTAGAGCACTTCGACGTTTATAGGTCCTTCTAGTACATGAATGGGTGATCACCTTGAAAAACCGAGTGTTGACAGCTTGGTTGATCACCTTGAAAAACCGAGTGTTGACAGCTTTGAATGAAAAATATCCAGGCGTTGGAAGGTTATTCTTAAATCCTCACCTGTTGCAAAAGGAAACGATGACAGATAACAGTGGAGAGGAAGGAGTAAATAACGAAAGTTATAGTAAGAGAAACTGAACAAGCAAAACACTGTAACACAGGTCATGTGCGCAACCGTACAAAAAAGACACTTTCAGTACTTTGCCTTTACGCTAGACAAGGAAGCAATTCGAAGAAAGAATGATAATAGTAAAAAATAGCTCGACTTAAAAGGAATGTTATCATTGAATTAACTGTAAAGAATGTACAATTAAATAATTTACAATCGCTGTAGTTATAATTAATTGATTACTCAAATTTCTCCAATCAAATCTAATCTCAATTACCGTTAATTGATAACTCAAATTTCCTCAATCAAATCCGATCTCAAATCAAAATGGTCTACAATAGAGTCCAGAGAGAGGTGACAATCAATGGAATTGATTTGCTTCTATATGTTCGTCAAGTCGCTTTTTACCAAGATCTATTACATGAGACAATGGATCACAATCAATAATCACATAAACATAACAACCAGTCAAATATGAATACCAGTCTTAAATGAAAACAATTTAAATGCCAGCACAGCCAAATAAGGCAGCCAAATTGTATAATATAAAAAAATGTAAGCAATTAAAGCACATGTAAGCAATTAAAGCACAAGTAAGCAATTAAAGCACAAGTAAGCAATTAAAGCCATCGCATGAGATCTGCCATCAGACGCTCCCGCTCCTTCAAGTTTTCTGCTCTGACAATATGGAACTGACAGCCACAAGATCTTCGATCCTGTGGCTGTATTACTTCCTTCCAGGTCAAGCTAAAAACCCATCTCTTTCCGCCATTGGTCTAAATTTTGACCGTAGCTCTTTCTTTCACTTGCACTGTTTTGATCCCGCTGTCTCTAGTAGTCTTTGTAAATCCATCGTATGGTGGCACCATCGATGACAGTCGTCATCGTATGGTGCTTTGGCGCCTGTTTGTGTAGATTGTGCAAGAGACGTCCCTGACATTGCCATACAGCGAGAAACATAACGTTGAAATATTATTGATTGATTGCAAGTTTTATATCATGCATTAGAAATATGGCAATAAAAAGCTAATAGAAAATAAAATGACTAATTATATCTTCTCTTAATATGTTAACTGAACCTCCCCTCCCCAGTGATAAAAAAATCTATAAAAAATCAACTCATCAAATAAATTTGTTGGCTGTCGAGCCAAAAAAGACCGTAACTCACGATCTGACAACCACAGATAATTACACACATTATAGTGAAATGATCAACTACGTTGATATCTATAACTTTTATTATCACATGTTTAAATCGTTAGGCAAATTAGTCCATTTTCCGTGTAATCAGTCCAGTGAATGTCCGAGATTTTACTCTCAGATCAGCGCGGCCGGGAATCGAACCCACGAGAGTTCAATCCACCTCAGGATCTGTCATTTAGAACTTCATGACGTTATCTACACCTCTAACCATTGCGCTATTGAGACATTCAATGATAGCCTAGAGAGAAACAAAAAAATAACAATTACAAGAATGGAATAGTACAACATATAAAGATAACGAGATAATTGGATAATTAATTAGGCAAGATTACAGTTCGAACACCTTAACATACATAACAAGTCTTTGGTATTAGACAAATACCAAACATTTCTACTTTTAATGATAGCTAAATTATCATACGAATTAGTTAACGGATATCAATGAAGTCAGGTATAGGCCCATTACAATGCAACGTAAGCCAGCAAAACAAAACTTAAATATTTTCGGGATCATTTATGTCATAAGAGTTATCAGGATTTTATCCTTAAACAGATGAGTTAGTAAATGGTTGAAAATTTAAGATGATTTACGTTAATGGTTAAATGGTTAAATCTTTCTTCGTCCTTTACTGCAATAAAAGGCTTTCGTAAAATTCAATAGCGCCGAAAATAGTGTACATACATTTTAAAAATACTACACTTATGTCAAAATAGCCGTCTACTACAAAATTTAAAAAATCACAAATATTAAAATGCAAAAATATCTCGTTGTCCACATGGACTAAGCTAACATATATTTCTTGAGTACACTGAATGAAATAAGACACCATTCAGCTGTACTTGTATGGAAGGCACTAATTCAGGTAAAATTTTGCTACATCAGATAATTAAAACAGGTTATACAATCAAACAGTCTATAAATCTATAGAATTCTATATAAATTCTATATCATCATCATCACCATCTTCCCTTAAATAGCAGTTTAACCAGGGTCGGGATACGAATAGACTTTATTATCCATTCGTTTAAGTTTTGTGGCAATTACTGGAGCCTAGGCGCTCACCAACCGAATGCCCTTTCTGACGTTGGTTTGAATCTTAGTGCTTTAGTGGCCTTCTACGACAAGTGCAGTCACCGGTTGGTCAAATTCTTCAAACGACCCTGACACAACACGGGGAAGATATACTATATTAATATAGATATACTATATAAATTCTAGAGTCTATAGAATTAGAAATAGGCTATTATAACATTTCATTGAGCCTCCTTAATTCATTTCATTATCGTAGTAAGTCCTCCTCTATCAACACGGGCGCTATGCGCACAATTAGCGATACAGACCCATTGGCTGGAGCCAACGGCGATGTCGGTAAGATACTCGACCGCGGATCAGTATGTGCGGGATTCAAATCCTAGGCTCGCCCGTCACTGACATCGCTTTCGAGTGAGGAAACTGACGTTAACATTACCTTTAGCTTTTTTTTACCAGAAGAAGTGACAGCATTAAGCTACGATGCGTCTTCATCTTAACCTGCCTATCTTAACTACGAACACAGTTAGACATCTCTGCATTACACTTTCACAGGAGTTCGAGGGATAATCTCTTACTTTTACTTTTCGTCCAAGTAAAAATGTAGAAATTAAAAGCTAATATAAACTAAGATAGTTTTGTAACTCTCAACTACCTTAGCTCTTCAGATGATTCTATGATTGATCACAATACGAGAGACATAAAAACATCAGATCTAAACATTTTCAATAGTAACAAAATCCTTGCTTACTAAAATTACTGCTCTAAATCCTTATTAAAGAGAATCAAAAATGAATTTATCGTGTCATGGCCAAGAGTTACATGCTGCATTTGTATCAGAATAAGTTGAAAAGCCGATCCTGAGAACCAATGAAATCAGGAGTGGAAGTACAATTATCACTACACAGACCCAAGTCAGTTTGTTTCCATATACCACAGTTATGGCAAAATGTATGTTACTATTGTACAAATTACCTTACCGACTAATAAAAACGACTGTTAACAATATAAATAGCAAAATAAAATAAAAAATAAATAAATAACATGATAAGATTGTTAAAACATATCTCAAAAAGTCTACAATAGACAAACAGCAATGTCTTACAGACAGAGAATTTAATCTTCTTTACTTTTTATATCCAATATATTTATATATATATTGTATATATATATATATATATATATATATATATATAAAAATATATATATATATATATATATATATATATATATATATATATATATACATATTTAGATTTATATATACATATTGTATATATATATAAATATAAATATGTATATATATATATATATATATATACATATTTAGATTTATATATATATATATATATATATATATATATATATATATATATAACATAATATACCTGTATCTACCTATATATATATATATATATATATATATATATATATATATATATATATATATATATATTCAATTTAATTTAATAAGAACGCCAAAAGGGTAATTCAACCCTGTAGAGTTCACATACACAACACACAAGCAAGCAAGTGCAACAGGAAAAAACACAAACTAAATGTGAACTATGGTGAACTCAGAGAAAAAGTAAGGTAAATACTGCTTATAGACAAACTCGTGCATATAAAATAAGCAGGGGTATAATTTCAAATTGAGGATTAAAAAAATACAAATAAAAGAAATAGAAGACCAAATGAACTAATGGATATCTATTAAATACTGACGACGATTTATCTATAATCTATACTATAAATAAATCTATACTATAAATAAATCTATACTATAAATAAATCTATACTATAAATAAATCTATACTATAAATCTATACAAAATAAGCAACAGCAATGTTTATTAATATCAGATACCTTTAGATTTTCAAATCTTTAAATATACTGTTCATGTGGCTACGATACTCTCTATGCTAAATAATATACTTCATAGCACATTTAACACAATGAAATGTGATATTTCAATATGTGAATGATCTAAATATTATATATATATATATATATATATATATATATATATATATATATATATATATAAAGAAAAAGATATATATATATACATATATATGCATATATATATACTATATATATATATACAAAAATATATGGATATATATGGATATATCTACACACACACACACACACACACACACACACACACACATATATATATATATATATATATATATATATATGTGTATATGTTACAATATAAATTCTACTGATCCTCTTGCTTGAAGGTGATTTTATTATTAAGCTCAGTTCGTTATATTATTGTATATATATATATATATATATATATATATATATATATATATATATATATATATATATATATATATATATATATAGCCTACACAAAAGTACAAACATATCGTGCAGATAGGAACACTGTTAATAACTTAATATGCAGTATGACACAAACAAACGTAGATTCTGATTGATGCAACGCAGTAATACTGAGATTTTTACAAAAATTGAAATCAAAAGCACTGTGTACAAAAGTCTTAGTTAAGCAAATGGCTAGTTATTGAAAATAGTGAAAATTTATTAAACTGTTAACGTATATCTGTGGAAAATAAAAATGTAAGTTACAATTTTATTCTGATTATTCTTCACTTTAAATTATTTTATTCTAGAGAAGCATCAAAAATCTATTCTAAAAATATCAAGAATCTAGAAAAACTAAAAATCTATTCTAGAAAGGATCAAAAATAGGAATTGACTGATGATATGATACAGGTTAGAGAGGAATGGAGAAAGTCTATTCATATCCCGAACATATACAAATATTCATAAATTATCCCGTATGTTTATAAAAAAAGTAGAATTTTAATATAATTAAAATTAAAGTGATTCTTCAGCACCCGGGGAGGTAGACCTGCCCTCAGATTCCCCTCCCATCTGGCTCTTCTCCAACTCCGATATCATAGAAAATTGCTCCCCACCAATCAGATGACTGCTGTGTTCCTGCCTCATTCCAGCAGCACCAGGCTGCTGTTGATGTAGCAGTGGCCGACCAAACTGCTGCTGATCAGATCTCGTGGGAGCAGACTGAGCTCTACTGAGAGGCTGTATCAGAGCATTGATCTCCAGACTGGACGGACGGTTGACATCGAACGGTGACAGCAGGTCAGCCGTGGGTTGAGCGTAGCCATCCTGTGGCGGCTGAGAGGTGGAGGTGTCAGGATGCAGATGAACCTGAGGGATCAACCCAGCCGGTGAGCAAATCAGGTTCTGCAGCAGGTGACCCATGAACGTGGGGCGCCTCACTGCGGAGTCACCCCTCGCAGTGGCCAGGCTCGAGAGCTGAGGCCCTGCCCATCGCAGAGGTTTGTTTGTTCAATCCCGAACATAGTTAAATTACTGTTTAAGGGAAGATGATGCTTCTAGAGAAACTTTTTAGAATTAACCCATGATTAAGCGCAGCCCAGTTCTTTATGATACAGATTTGCCGGTACAGCAATATTGCTCATAGAACATCATTATCTTCGCATAGCAAGAGAGGCAAAGAAGCACTGACGTTACCAGAATAAATGGTGAACAGTGACGAATGGCTCGAAACGGTCGCACTTTCATTTGAATCTCTTTCCAAATTAAATGTCAAGATACCAGCTAGATTTTCTTCATTTTCAAGCGGGAATATTCCAGTTACCACAGGGTATATTATTCTTCTATTAACTTGATCGTTTCGTGAAGTGTTAATATTTATCGGAAGAGATAGCAGAAAGCGATGATTTGAAATGTCCCGAAACTCTCACGCTTTCACTTGAATCTCTGCCAGATAGAAGTCTAGGGATTACTACTGCAGTATCCTTGAGTTCTGGCGGGACAACAGCAGCTGTCAGAGGATTTAGAGGATTAGATTTTGCTGGGCTGTGGACTAGATTGGTTGGCGTTTGGACAGATGTGAGACAAAGATCCTCTTCTGAACACATCTGGCTATCATCTGACGGACGAACAGCCATGAAATCTGCAAAAAATAAAGAACGACATTAGTATAATCTATAAATTAAAGCTAAATTAAATATTACCACATGTGTAGAGATTTTCTTTGATTAAAACTACCCTTTTACACTAAAGCCAGTGGCTTCACTGGCTTTAGTGTAAAATGGCGATGTCGGTAAGACACTCAACCGCGGATCAGTCTGGGCTCTCCCGTCATTGACACCGCTTTCGAGTGAGGAAACTGACGTTAACCTTAGCTTTACCAGCTTTAAAGGCAAAAGCCAAGTTTAATGTCATTTTCCTGCTTCATAACGTGACGGCGGGAGAGCACTGGATATGAACCCTGTCCCTGCTGATCCGCCGTCGAACAAACTACCAACATACCACAGCTCTGTGGTATGTCCAGCATAGAGTCAAATAAAACATTTATTTTATATTTATTAATAAACATTTTTGCTTTTGGCCAGCAAACAAAAAAATACTGAAATATAAAGCCTAAAGCATCTACATTGAAATACAATTAAGCTAATTCAAGATTTAAAAATTAAACATGGATAATCATTAAAATTTCAGAAAATTTAGTAATGACAGTGTAATAGAGCTGAAATTACTCTTTCATCAATTTAAATTTAAATATTTGAAAGAATAGCTGCAGTTGAGCAAGAATTTTTGTAAACCACTAGCTCAAGACCAAGAACAATAATGGAAATAATGGTTTAAACAGACAATGAACTTATTGAAGCAATGCAAAGAAGTGCATTAAGAACTATTTGGGGATTCAAAGTATTAAGGTATGAGGAAAGACTATCGGCAGTTCAACTGACAACCCTAGAAACCAGGAGAATTAGAGGTGATCTTATAGAGGTTCATACAATAATGCATATGCTTATCGAATAAAGAGCAACAGATTTTTTTAATTTATCCAATATGATTTAAGAGGTCATAGCTATAAGTTGTTTAAGCCTAGTGTAAGGACATAATTAGGAAAGTTTTCTTTTTCTCAAAGGGTGATTGATAGGTGGAACTCTTTGAGTGAGAAGGTTGTGAATGTGGTGTCGGTGAATAGTTTTGAAACAAGCTGGATGTTGTAATCATGTATGATTGGGATTGAACTAAGCCATTGACTCTCTTCCCCTTTCCTGCTACCTAAGTTTGAAGAAGGATTGGAATAACGAAAGATGGCAGCAGTTCTGGTAAATTCTGGAAACAACAAGTATATACCTGTAGGTCTCCTCTAAAAAATAGGAAATGACCCCTAATTTTACATTTTGGTTTGCGGTTGTCAGATCACAGCAATTTTTATTAAAATCTGCATGCATGAAGGTTATTTACATTGCATAATAATTTAAGTGCTTTGAAAGAAGTGGTCCATCGGCCAATTGCAAGGTTATGATGGCTATAATTAATTAACGATAATTATTTATAATTATAACAAAAAAGTATTACAAAAGCCTAAACAAATCGACATTGCAGTACAATTTTACCAATTTAGGAATAATATTTATATTTATCAAGAACTTCGAGGAAATATAGTTGAAGTCAATTACTAATATAGTTATAGGGCACATATACTAACCGAGATAGACTCACACGAAATTAAATGCTAAATGTAATTCAATTTCGCCGAACATATAACACATTTTATCCACGACCCTACAATACTGTTTACAAGTCAAGGTTATAAACAAAGGCTGATCTTATATCTAGATCAATTCTACTTGATTTATGTGTAAAAAATCCAGAATTTTTACCTACCTAATTGAAAAATGTTTAAATTTTCGTCTCGTAATAGATACGACTTCGTAGTTAATCTAATTAACCTTTATTTGGCCAACGTTCCACTTATGGAACAAATGTTTAAGAAATTATTGCGAATTAGATACAAATGATATCAAAGCATGCAATATTTCATTTAAAAGAAGAAGAATGCTACAATAAAGGTGTTTATTGAGGTTCTTGTTCCAACTCTTATTTAGGTAGCAAAATACAAACAGAATCACAACATTTTGCATTTTTTTGTGTATTTTTATATAAATTGCTATAAAAAAATTTATATTGAGCCAATTTCTTTGGGATTTTACAAAAGAATGTTAAAATGATTGTAGTTTAAATATTTATAAATCATTGATCACAATAGTTCATATTTCTGATTCTATTGAATATTTCTTGGTCATGTTCCACTTATGGAACGTTGGCCGGATATTGTTACGTATTACGTATATTATGCTTTATTGATCTCATGTAAAAATCATGCTATTTTTGTAAGTTTCTAGATAAAATTTGAGTAAAGCTCAATACTGTATTATATATATATAAAACTAAAGACACAACTACTATGTCTATTCGGAGATTTCTTAGCCTAAAGGAGGCTGTAGATTCAGTTTTAGCATCAGATTCGGATTCCGATTGCGACGAAATTGACATTTGCATTTTACCTCCTAATGATGGAGCAGATACAGATACTGAAGATATCGAAGAAGACAATTTAGAGGCGGATGAACCCGGCGATAGTGATGTAGACGCTAGTGGTCAGGTAGCAGTTCCTGTTCAAAAGAATCCTTGCAAGAAAAGAGTGAACTCGAGTAGCACCTCCAGTGTTTCTGCGAAGAAAGTAAAAGCGGAGCAGACAAAGAAAAAATGGAAAAAATCTTCAGAGCTAAATTCTAACGCCATGCCAGTCAATCCACCCTTGATCTGCAATACTTTTCCACACCTGGTCTCTCTAAGCGCAATGGAAATCTTTGAAAAGGTTTTTACGGAAGCTATGGTACAATATTTGAAAACTCAGTTTGAGTTGTATGCCCATCGTGAAATGAACTGTCCAACTTTTTCTGTCTCAATGACGGAAATTCGTCAGTATATCGGTATACTACTCGTTTCTGGATACTTCGGTTTGCCATCTGAAGAGGACTATTGGAGTACTGCTGACGACCTCGGGTGTCCGATAGTAGCAAAAGCGATGACTAGATCCAGGTTCAAGGAGTTGAAGAGGTTCTGTCACTTGGCAGATAATGAGAACCTGGGGGAATCTAGAGTTGCCAAAGTTCAACCAATTTATGACCAACTCAATAAGTCCTTCACTCAGTTTGGAATATTTCACCAGAAGTTGAGCATAGACGAATCCATGGTTCCATATTATGGACAACACAGGGCCAAGATGTTTATTAGAGGTAAGCCCATTCGATTCGGCTATAAGGTTTGGATGCTGTGCTCGGCTGATGGATACCCTTATCAGGCTTCCATATACTGCGGAAAAGATGAAACCCGTCCAGCCAATATCACTCTAGGAGAACATGTCGTGTTGAGCTTGGTCAAAGTAATTGAGGAACCAGCCCAGCATGAATTGTTCTTCGACAACTTTTTCACGTCTCACAAGCTTCTCACAACCCTAAAGTCACAGGGATTACGAGCAACTGGTACGGTTCGTGAGGGCAGGGAGGGTGGTGCGAATCTGGCAAACAAGGTGGCATTCAAGAAGCAACCCAGAGGATGGTACGAATACACTTGTGATGGGGATATTGGTGTGGTTCGTTGGTCAGATAATAACGTTCTTACATGCGCAACCAATTACGATAGGGTGAATCCAGTTAACAAAGTGCAGCTCCACATCAAGGGAAAGGCTGGTAAGGACACTGTATCTCAGCCTCGTATGATTGCTAACTATGTCTCTGGAATGGGAGGAGTTGATCTAATGGATCGTCTGCTTGGGGCCTACAGACCTAAGATAAAGGGCAAGAAGTGGTGGTGGAATCTCTTTGTGAACGCAATTAACATGGCAGTTGTGGCGGCCTGGAAGATTCACTGCACTGTTTCTCAGCCATCAGAAGCTCTAAGCCACAAGCAGTTTCGCAGGGAAGTAGTTCATGGTCTACTAAGAAGCGGATACCGTCAGCGCCTTGGAGGACCAACTGCGCCTGTACCACAATGTGTGAGATATGATGGTCAGCATCACTACCTAGAGTCTACCACCCAGGGTAGATGTGTATGGTGTACCAGCAACACTAAGAAGAGATGTGGAAAGTGTGAAAAAAGACTCCACGAAAAATGTTTTTCTTCGTTCCATAGCTCTTTACAATAGGCAATCCGTTGAAACATCTTACACTCCATAGGCTTCTAGCCTCATAGATAAGACATAATAACTTTTAATTAGCTAAAATTAATAAAAAATTGATGTTCATTTGTGTCGTTTATTAGGAATACGGACAATAATTGTATAATAATGTTAGAGTAAGAACGGTTATCTATACTACTATGTGTAATAGTATAATAACAATTTCCAGCCAACGTTCCACTTGTGGAACATATACTTTTTTTCAAAACCATTAAACTTACACTTCTTAAACTTTGCAAATCGCTATTCTGACATGTAACCTGTAGTCGTTTCAAATTTGGTTAAATTTGATTGACTACAACTATGAGCGGCTTGATAAAGGTTAATGGCAGATTTCCTGCAGTGAAGGCCTTAGTTCAGTTTAACATAGTACATTTAATATCAAAATTAAATGAATGCTCTCTCAATAATGGCCATATATATATATATATATATATATATATATATATATATATATATATATATATATATATATACTGTTAGGTAGGCCCTAAATAGAGGCTTGTCAAGTACAGTTACAGGTCATCCATCCGACACTAATTCGCATAACAAAAATTGTACATATACATGTACAATTCATTGGTTTACTGAATTACTTCGTTGGTTTGAAGTCCCTAAACCAATTGAATTTTTAAATCGCAACGCCGTTCTTTGGAAATAATAGAACTTAGGTTCACATTTTCAGTACTTTATTTTTAATTTGTAGGGAGTTGTACAAAGTTGAGAATACTACTAACTCCTTAGTATTGAATAATTTAAATTGGAATATGATCATGATACCTTTCTTCTTAGTTACGTTGTTCATTAATCTCATGATACTTATTCTTTTATAGAATTGGTTAATTATAAGTCCAAACAATCAAGTAAATAATGTTGAGACTGTTGCATTACTCACGAGTTCACATAGTTATATAAATATAGAAGTCTTTAAGACTTTCTTAGGGGTCCTCACTGTACTAAATATTAAATCTGCCACGAGCAAACGCTCATTCATTTTTTCTACTCCTATAATATGGATTCTTGTAACTGTATGACTTTTTCCTAGGCAAGCTAATAACTCGTCTCTTTCCGTTATTTATTATTCCGACGTCCCTGACATTGCCTTAGGACGAGGAACCGAACGTTAAATTATTATTGATTGATTGACTGGGTTCACCTCGAGGCTACGAGATTGTGATAATGACCCTTGTAAGAAATTCAGTGTTCCAATAAGTTCCGCCTACCAGAAATGACTTAGTGAAACGCAAGTGTTAAAAGGTAATGGAACAGCTTGGAATACCACCAAATAAATTAATTCTATAATTTAATTAATTTACTATAAATTCAATCAATTAATAATAATTGATTCACTTAGTAAGTAATTACTAATTAGTTATAATTATTAATTAATATGAAATAATTTAAAAATAATTAGGGCCTATAACAGGTAATTAAAAGTTAATTTAAAAATTAATAAAATTAATAATAACAAATAATTCTAAACTATTAATATTAGTCTAATGTAAATGTATAGCAATAGCAATAATAATAATTAATAATAAGAATAATTGTAATCTTCATAGGCCTACTGATAGATTTATATTAATAAAATCTTGTGACACGTGAATAGAATTGTTGGGCTAGTCTTCAGTTTCCCGGACATAACACAAGTAATAAACCAATCAGGGTAGAATACTAAAATGTAAAGCAAGCTTTTAAGTTTATGCTTTAGGCTAATGTCATTTAATGATTATAATGTCATTTTAGTTATAAATAATAAATGCGGCTATATAATTAATCAAAGTAATTATATGTAATTTTAATTATTAGCAAAATAAACTTTAGCTTACACTCGGGCAGGAATTGAACATAGTATCCTGTCAGATAACGCCTTACACCACTCAGCCAACTGGCATTCCCGTTCATAAATGTCTACAACTGACTACTACTGTTAGCGAACGCAGCTTCTCCACCGACATTGGTTAACACCGACATTGTTTGTCTTTCTTGTTCGTGTGCAATACTAGTAAATGATATGCAGCGCCGGAGGAAGTGCCACAGACGGTTAACCATTTCCAATTAATTACCAATTTTAATTTAAAATTGAGCTAATTTAATTAATTACCAATTAACAAGTTAATTTAATTTTGTTTACATTTTTAAATAAGTTAGTTATATGTTAATTTATCATTTTAGGTAATTTTTCAGTGAAAAATTAACTATAGTTGCTCAAATAAGTTACCTTTTCATATAAAAAATTATACGAAAGAATTTTAGGCCACCCTTTATTCTACCTTGCAACTTTTAGACAATTTTTTGCTACATTTTAGACGGCGGGGTAAGCGCACTTGGCTTAGTTGCGCATCAATTATCGAAGTTAGGCTGCATCGACCTCGGTTAGTACTTTGTGGGTGACCACCTTGGAAGACCGGGTGTTGGTAAAAGCTTAGGAAGGAAAAAACCCCAGGGTGATGGAAGGTTATTCTTAAATCCGCGCCGGCTGTAATTGATGCGCCACAAAAAGGCAACGATTACTAATAATCATGGAGAGGAAGGAGGAAATGGGTCTTAAAACAAGAATCTGTGCCCAGTGTGCCGTTATGTTATGTTATGTTAAATTTCTTGAAAACAAAATAATACAATCTCCCACCACTGGTTTACTTTTCGATACATTCGTATTATCGTGCACTTCCGCCTCTTGATTAAGTTGTTTGGAGGAGAAGGTCGAAATTTACGAGATTAAGAAAATCTGTGAAACTCTTCGCCTAATCATTTCCATTTCCACGTTAAAATGTACGCCTGCGCTAAATTCGCTGCTCCTGTAGCTCGCGCTTCGGTTAGTTTTTTTGTTCGATTAATTTATGTAAAATTTCATTTTGCAAACATGGATGACCTAGTGCAAGGGCAATGAAGTGAAACTTTAAATATTATTTAATCTGGTAGACAATACAACTAGTTATTTTAACTGAATTATGCCATTTAAATTTTACTAGTTTTCTAAAGATCACGCTGAATATTTCAGACTTCATTAGACTCAACTTTGTCAAGTAACGTAAGCTTACAAATTTATTTAATGGAAAATCATATAATGGAAATTTAAGTCTTTTTTGGATGTATCGTTTAAGTAACATGTGAGATAAATTTGAAGCTCATATTACACTTGAATGATTTATCCAAGTTAATATATTTGAGTTTGAATATAGCTTGGTGGACGTGTTACATGTGTTATCCCTTGGTGAAATTGTTAGGCTGTTTTAGTCCTATTATTTACAGGTACTGCAAATATCTGACCTATTGCTCTTTGAGCAATTCACCTGTGAGTCGAACCTATCCAATGTCCCATGTGCAGATGATTGCTAATTCTAATTTATTATAGACTTAATACAAATTTAAATCAACAATCTAATATCACTGTGTAGATATTTAAATTTATTATTAAATTTAATTGCACATTTATTGTTAGCTGACATTTATGTGATGTGTTTGTCTTGAAGAAAGTAGAGTTTAATTAAACATTTCTGCTAAACTTAACCTGAAACATTTGGCTGTACCGTTACGCTGCATATCTAACATCTCAGGACTGCTGACATAATTAGTTAAATGTTTGTGATAGTCTCGATATGTCCTTATCTGTGACAGGACACAAAATTGCTAAGTTAGATCTCATCGCCATACTACATCTTCAAGTAGTGTCAGACTTATTTATAAATGTACATTCTTTGTGATTATACATTTAGACTTGTTTGGTTTATGTTTTAGACTAACAGTCAAGTTGCCTCTAGGACGTTATCTGTAGTTGCTCGTCAGTATGATTCTCAGGTTTGAACTGGTTGCTCTCTGCCTAACTGTCTGCTTCTCTTTCTCTCTCTCTCTCGCTCTCTTTCTCTCTCTCTCGCTCTCTTTCTCTCTCGCGCTCTCTTTCTCTCTAGCTCTCTTATTAATAAATTTAATTGCACATTTATTGTTAACTAATATTTATCTTATGTGGTTATACTGAAGAAAGTAGAGTTTAAATAAACACTTCTGCTAATCTGAACCTGAAACATTTGGCTGTACCATTATGCTGCATATTTAACATCTCGGACTGTTGACATAATATAATATATGTGATAGTATCGATATATCCTTCATCTCTCTAGCTCTCTCACTCTTTTTCTCTCTAGCTCTCTTTCTCTCTCTCTCTAGCTCTCTCTCTTTCTCTCTCCCCCTCTCTGTTTCTCTCAATGTGTTTTCTGAAATGATAGTTTCAACGTCCTTAGTTTTACCTATAGCGAACCATCATGGTGTTTTCTCATCACAGGTCCACAACTGGTGTGATTGGATTTCACGGATCCTGATAATCTGAAGAGCACAATCAGTAAAGTTGATCCTGTCTCAAAAGCTTTTGCCAAATCTTTGTTTATGCTGCAGTTTCAAATAAATAAGAATAGAACATATTGCAAGCAACTCGTTAGGTTATCCTAATGGAAGCGGCAAAGATTAAAACAAACCAAAACTGCAGAGTGGTATCACATGAAACAGTTCAGGAGCACCATTCTGACTCTGGCCAATTTTTGCTGAGCGTTACTTGATAAATCTTAGAAGTATTTGAGATAACTGTGAGCACCTGTAATATTTATGAGCATCATGAATGCTGTAGCCAAGTCTTGTCTATCTTAAGTGTACTGGGCTGGAGCCAGTGGCGATGTCGGTAAGATACTCGACCGCGGATCAGTATGTGTGGGTTCAAATCCTGAGCTCGCCCATCACTGACATCGCTTTTGAGTGCGAAAACTGACTTTAACATTAGCTTTTTTAGCTTTTTAATCTGACTGATGAATGGGGCTGCAATTCATTTTTACTGGTTGGTTCCCTGCTTTTAAAGAAACATAATTGACTTGAGTGTTTCAGACTTTTCTAAGAGAAAACAGTTAGCTGATTGATTGATTGACTGTAGACCCCAGTGAGACCTACAGTGGCCTATCAGCCGCTGTTAAACCTCACAACTCTGCATTGGCTATGATGTCAGCTCATATGTAATTGATTGATTGATTGATTAATTGATTGATTGATTTAGACCCCAGTGAGGCCTAGCACACTATCACAGTATACTGGTCTATCAGCCGCTGTTAGACCCCACACCTCTGCCCTGGCTCTACTGGGGGCTCAGCTCAGGCAGCTTCAGACCAGCGCCATGCAGAGAGACATTGACCAGGCGGCTAAGTACATAGGAGCCGGTGCTGCCACTGTAGGAGTAGCTGGATCTGGTTAGTTAATCAATCGACCATCATCATTTCCTTGGCAAGCTAAAAACCCATCTCTTTCTGCCAGGGTCTAAATTTTGACCCGCTTGCCTTAGATCTTGGACTTGCACTGTTTTGATCTCGCTTTCCCTCTTAGTCTCTGTGTACTCAGTCGTCATCGTGTGGTGCTTTGGCGCATGTTTGCGTAGAGTCTGCAAGAGACGTCCCTGACATTGCCTTATGGCGAGGAACTGGACGTTAAATTCATATTGATTGATTGATTAATTGATCATCATCATCTTCCCTTGAATCACAGTTTTGCTATGGTGGGATACGAATAGATTTTCTATTCATGTTACAAATTTTTGTATTCAATTTCTGGAGCCTAGGCGCTCACCAACCGAATGCCCTTTTGACATTGGTTTGGATTGTCGCCTTATACGACACGTGCAGTCACCAGTTGGTCAATTCTTTAGCAACCCAGACACAACGCTGGTAGTTTTTTATCCTTGTCATCTTCATCATATCATTTATTTGCTCATCTCGTCACTGATTAAATATACAAGTGAAAGAAACATACATATAATCAGATACACAAATAAGAAATATGAGAAAGGCTATCTTGAAAGAGCCAGCCCTCTGTGCGCGATAGCATCATTATAATTATTAGCTAGCAAAGTCTAGTGAAGTCTGACTTACAGAAATTTCTATTACACTACTGTTTAATCAATCAACCAAAATCAGTCATTTAATTAAACAACAGTTCGTAAAAGAATTATCGAGCTAGTTGTTTGTAAACTTGAGCAGCATCCATTGGCGTGGCCAGATCTTTGATGTTTATCACTTTTTGTATCAATCAATCAATGCTTATCAGTCAGTCAATCAATAAATCATTGCTCATCAATCAATCATTTGCTCATCAGCCAATCAATCAGGCTCATGTGTTGCTACTACTAGCTTAAGTGAACCAGATAATGGAATTATTTAACTAATTGCGTAACGGTAAAGCACACTCGCGCATTTGATTTTCTAGCGCGAATAACAATTTCCTATTGATAATTATGGAAGTATATTTGGATAATGTAATTAATTTGTCATTTTACTGTTGCCATGCAGGAGAGCTCTGATATTAAGCTGTTATTTTAAAACTGGGTCATGCCACTTGACATGGTTGATGGTGGCATTCTATTGGTGGTTGTTGCCATCGTTAACCCATTGAAACTGATAAATGATCATTGATCTTTTCATCATGTTTGATGGTAGGATGCTAACTGTTGTTGTTTTTACAGGAGCTGGTATTGGCTCAGTGTTTGGTAGCCTGGTCATGGGCTATGCTAGTCGTGGTTGATGGTATCACTCTAATTGTTGTTGTTGTTACAGGAGCTGGTATTGGCTCAGTGTTTGGTAGCCTGGTCATGGGCTATGCTCGTCACCCAGTGTTGAAGCAGCAGCTCTTCTCGTACGCTATCCTCGGCTTTGCTCTCTCCGAGGCCATGGGTCTCTTCTGCCTCATGATGGCCTTCCTCATCCTCTTTGCATTCTAAAGGCTGCAACCCGGCGTTGTGGCACGAAAGCAGTAACAGGCCACCGTAGATTATAATACCAGAGAGAGATAGAGGAGAATTAGGTGATGATCATCTAGATGTTATGCAGGATGTTATAGAACAATAACTGAATAGAAAATATGGTTGTTTAATTGAGATCAGCTTTTAACAGGATTTCTTTCTAAATACTGAACGAACCTGAAATCTTTCGAAGAATATCTTACGCCTGACATGCATGATAGGATCGCGCAAGTTTAAGCAGTTAAAAATTCAGCGTTATTCTTGCTGTTGTTTCCGATACCGTGTGTGGATGATGTATAGAGTATGGAGTGGTTTAACAAGACGCAATGATTGCGGGGTAATCAAATCCTGGGCTCACTCGTCACTGACATCGCTTTCGAGTGAGGAAACTGACGTTAACCTTAGCTTTAATGGCGCTTCTCTGTTAGCAGTTGAATTGATTAGCGGAGAATCATGTCGATGAAATTATAATGATCATATGTCATTCTGGCGTATCTTATTTTAGAATTTTACTGATACTGTGTGATAATAAAGTTTGATTCAGTTGAACGCGATGGCGCTGTAGTTTAAATTTATCCAGATGTTTGTAGTTTTGTTGACTCGGTTGTTAGCCGTTGAGCTGTTTCGTTGAGAAAAATAAAGTGAGAAATCTGTACAGATTGTTGAAGTCATCATTACTATATTTATATTTATTTAAATGGCTATATAGCTAGGCTTGTAAGCTACATTACAAATGATACATATTACTTCATATGGTATTTTAATGAAAGACTATAAATATTTCCATGTGTTGTATCTAGGACACTAAAGAATAGAACAACATTTAACTGCATGTGTCGTAAGAGGCGACTGAGCAAGAACTGAGGAAGGCAATAAGAAACTGACTCAAAAGCCATGTATATCCCAAGCTAAAGGCTACATAAGGTATGGATATAGCTTAAAACTTATGAAGGCATTAAGTTCAATTAACTTGTTGGTAGCTGACTCTGAGTATGAATATCTACCTTGGACCTGCCACTTAGTTGAACACCAGCAAGAGAGATACAACCTGATTAATCACATCTTTGACATTAGTAGCGCACCAATTAGAAACCTGTCGTACAACCTCTAGTGTTTATAATAGTGTTTCTTTTAGAAAATTTACTTCTGTGAAATCCTTATTGTTAGTTTCAGCCCTTGGTTATGGGTGCAGATATATCTCTGGGATGGGAGGGGATCAGTAATTGCCAGAAAAACGAGAAGGTATCTGAATATCTCTCTCTCTTAGTGCACTGACTACTGGCAGGTCCATGGCATATAACGCCTCCACTCTTCTCTATCTTCTGCTTTCCTCTTCACGTCCACATATGAGCGGATCTTTAATCATGCATAACATTCCTTTTGATATACCATTATTCTTGGGGGATTCTGTTTATGACGAGGTGGGCCCTCTATGCCTTCCTCAGCTTCGACTAGCATTTAATGGGCAGAGGCGTAATTCTCTGAGAAAAAATCCTGTTTACCCTAAGAAATCCTGTTTATCTGATTATATATTGCATTTAATATAGGGTAGGGTGAATATTTACCAACAATAGGGGTACAGACGTTACCCACTGCGCCCCTATTGGCTGGAGCCAGTGGCAAAGTCAGTAAGATAGTCGACTGCGAATCAGTAGGTGCGGGGTTCAAATTCTGGGCTCATCCGTCACTGACATCCTTTCGAGTGAGGAAACTGACGTTAACCTTAGCTTTACCAGCTTTATTGTTGGTAAAAGGCAAATATAAAGAAGCATAGATCATGCTATAAATCAGAAAGAATATGTGATTTATACAGGACAACAACATTGGCAGAAAACAGTTAAACTAAACGTGACGTTGTCATGCAATATTAGCGTCACTTGATATAACTAGTAACTACAGATGATTTAGAACAGTAAGTTGAGGTATAATCAATCTACGAGACAAATAGCATTATCTTCACACAATAAAATCTTCATATGATGAGAGTACCATTTTCTACACAGGCAAAGATTTGGAGTTCAATTTCTATAGATTTGATAATCAAATTTTAACATATAAAATTAATCCTACAGAATTCAGAATGAAATAAAAAAGCAACATAAATAAAATAAAATTTAATAGCGAACAAGTGCAACAAATTTGTACAACAATATCTGGTTTGTCATATTATGGTGATGTCAGAGACATCCTAAACATCAGAATCTACACAACTTATTGGGAACATGCAAAGAAATTACTTTAAACATGCGTAGAAATGAGTTTGCACGCCGTATAAAATGCCCTTATATCTCCTATACCGTGCAGAATGCATTAATATTAGGTCTATAACACTGACACGTTTGCATGATTTACACAATTGCAGCAGAGCGAAACCAGATTTGAACTTACTGCCATCAGCTTTAAAAGCCGCTGTCGGACATAGAATCCGAACATTACAACATAGTCATACTCCACACAAACTGTGGACTACCAAAACTGAACAAAGAATAAATACAATATTGGCCTATTCATCAGTACAAAGGTTGAACAATAGAAGAAGAACACGTGAACAAATATGATTCGATCATATTAAATATGACCTGAGGTAAATTGAGCTCTTGTGGGTTCAAATCCCAGCCGCGCTGATCTGAGAGTAAAATCTCGGACATTCACTGGACTGGTTATACGGAAAATGGAATTAATAATAATTATCCACATTCGATGAAAAGCAACTGTTTAGTCAGCTTTTCTAAAAAAATTCAACCTACTTTCATACCACAAGTCTAACAGATATGTTCCTAGCAAATACAACATTATTCTACATTATTCAGTTTCGATTTTCTTGAGCTTTAAGCTTTTTCGAGACACCCTTTCTTCTGACTGGAAGGCCGTATATAATGGGAGCAGCGCCTATGAGGTATCGAAAACGACAGGCTAATCTGCTTGTCCTCATGTGATGGGTTATAAAAGCTTCTTTATTGGTCGAATCAGACTGACAGTTATTATCCTCGTCCTGATTGGTTGATGATATCAGCCAATCCTCTACGAGAGCTTTCAGGTATCGATCAATATCACGATCTGTTACATCCCACAGATTAGCCATCACACAACATCTGCAATAATCAATCAATAAATCAAACAATCGATTAAGTAATAAATCAAGTATGAGACGAACATCGAACAGGGCACCTTACTATTAGCAAAACTGTACAAATAAAAACAAAATCATCATCATTTTTCCTTGAACCCCAGTTTAACTAGGATCAGGGTTAGAATATTTTGTAGAAATTTCTGCAGACTAGGAGCTCACATATAAAAATAAAATAGAGTAATTATGAATTAAAGCATGAAGGAACGCAAAGGTTGAAAAGGAAGCCTATAACAACAGAGATGTTAATAGGAAAGCTACAAACTATTGTAATATGGATATTTACAGTATAATAGGCGTGTGTAACAACAGGGATAATTTAGAAACTCTCCTGGTGGTTTAATGAATGAACAACGAAGACAGCATTTCCGAAAGAACAGTTGATAGGAGAAGTAGAGGTAGACCGAGATTAGGAATGTTAGATGATTTAAAGACCCATTCATATGTGGACACTAAGAGGAAATTGGAAGACAGAGAGGAGTAGAGGCGCTATACGTCATGGACCTGCCAGTAGTCAGTGCAGGAATTAAGAGAGAGAGAGAGAGAGAGAGGATAGAGAGAGAGAGATATATAGATAGATAGATAGAAAGATAGAGAGAGAGAGAGAGAGAGAGAGAGAGAGAGAGAGAGGAGAGAGAGATAGATAGATAGATAGATAGAGACAGAGAGAGAGAGATAGAGAGAGAGAGATAGTTGGTAACGTACGATCCAGAGATGAGGTAGCTGAGTACTTGTCCAGTGGCTTCCATGTTACCAGCAGCTATCAGCCTGCCACTGCTGCAGCCCATCAGTACAGCAGCTGCTCTGCTGCTAAGCTGCTGTATCGCCTCGCCTGACAGGTATCTGCTGCCCGTGCCGTGCCCTGCGTAGCTGTGCAGATCAATCAATCAATCAATCGATCACATCATTCATTTAGTCCGTCAATCAATCAATGAATTAATCCCTTCAAAAATACACCAATATATCAACTAATCAATCAATCATTTTGTCCGTCAATCAATCAATAAGTTAATCCCCAATAATAAATAAATCAACCAATCGAACAATCAATCAATAAGTCAAATAGTTCGTCAAACAATCGATCAAATCAGTCAGCCAATTAAATCAATCAATCATTTAACTGATCAGTCAATCAATCAGTCAATGCGTCAGTCATTGAATAAGCTACACAATCAATCAATCAATCGACCAATTTACCGGCACTGTTTGTAATCCTATTTCTATACAGCATGTATATTTCACAGATTGGTCTGGGTGAATTGTTCCAGAGTGATATACGCTTTGGGGACGTCCCTGACATCTTTCTTGGTTGAGAAAACTGATGTTAAACCATTACAATTTGTGTTACTATTTTTTTCTTTTAAAATTTTAATTTTTGTAAATACAAAAAAGATTTGAGGAACACGAGCTGATCGCCGCCCGGCTACTCGAGGTCATCTAGAAGATTAAAAGAATTGTTGAGGCACACTGCAATAAATCTTTGAAGAACAATAGTTATTATTATCATTATTGTTATCATTATTATTTGTTTAACTTCTAGTATCGTTTATTTGTTCACTACAGCATAGATTATACAAACAACAGGAACGTGCATGTAATTATATAAACAAATAACAATACAAAATATGATATATAATATAATATATTATTATTATTAAAACAATAGTCAATAAAACAACTAACTCAGCTGTGGAAGTGTATAATGTAATAACATACATAAAGAGATCTTGTTGAGTGAGGGCTGTCGTCATCTGCTCACTGCTGGGGGGACAACCACTCACCCCCTCCCATCTGGTCAATCAATCAATCAATCAATCAATCAATCAATCAATCAATCAATCAATCATAAGCTCAATTAATCAAACATTTAATCAATCAATCATCAGCTCAATTAATCGATCAATCAATCAATCATCTGCTCAATCAATAAATTAATCAATCATCAATCAATAAATCAATCAATGTGCAAGTTGCCATTGCACTAAACAACAATGATATGAATTAGATCATTATCAGTTGAAAACATTTCATATTAAAGTAAAATGTTTGTTAAATAAAAAAAGATTTATACTTTAATATAAATGGCATATGATTATACATAAACTTAGTTGACTTTTAACAATAAGCATTCTGCATTATTCGATATACTTGAATCACTACCTCATTACGATTTGAATATAAATGTTAGCTGAATTTGAACACAACGTTCAATTGATGGCATCGCCAATATTAAGCTTAAATGAGTATTTCACCCGTAAAATTCCGGTGTTAACTAGCAAATTATAATTATTATATTCATATAATTATTATATTCATATAATTATTATATTCATATAATTATTATATGCATATAATTATCATATTCATATAATTATTATATTCATATAATTATTATATTCATATAATTATTATATTCATATAATTATTATATGCATATAATTATTATATGCATATAATTATTATATTCATATAATTATTATATTCATATAATTATTATATTCATATTCAGCTGGTAAAGCTAATGTTAACGTCAGTTTGCTCACTCGAAAGCGATGTCAGAGACGGGTGAGCCCAGGATTTGAGCCCCGCACATACTGATCCGCGGTCGAGTATCCTACCGACATCGCAGCTGGCTCCAGCCAATGGCGATGACCATATAATTATTAGATATTCTGGACATTATGCTGACCACTGGAAGAGCAGCTCGAAGGTGCTCTTTAAGAGGTATGTGTGTGTATATATCTATACTGTATGTGGAGCACGTAGTACATATTTACGTACATTTCTACAGTGAGTACAACTCAACTGACCTCTTGAAGAGCAGCTCGAAGGTGCTCTGGGTGGCGGCCAGGCTCTGGTCGGGGTTGACGACGTAGTAGACCCTCGAGGAGTCGACCCCGCCGCTGTGCAGAGAGGCGGGGTCAGAGGTGAGGAGGCGGAGCTGAGCCGCTAGGAACGCCACTGACTGAGAGCGAGTGACAGGCGTGTCACACAGAGTGGGCGTGTTCTCCCAGGGTAGCTGCTGTATTGCCTGCGCAATCAGTCAGTCAGTCAATCAGTCAGTCTCTCAGTCAGCCAGTCAATCAATCAGTCAGTCAGTCAATCAACCAATCAGCAAGTCAGTCAGTCAATCAACCAATCAGCAAGTCAGTCAGTCCATCAACCAATCAGCAAGTCAGTCAGTCAACAAGTCAGTCAGTCAATCAACCAATCAGCAAGTCAATCAGTCAGTCAATCAACCAATCAGCAAGTCAGTCAGTCAACAAGTCAGTCAGACAATCAACCAATCAGCAAGTCAGTCAGCAAGTCAGTCAGTGAATCAAACAATCAGTAAGTCAGTCAGTCAATCAACCAATCAGCAAGTCAGTCAGTTAGTCAATCAACTAATCAGCAAGTCAGTCAGTCAATCAACCAATCAGCAAGTCATTCAGTCAGCAAGTCAGTCAGTCTATCAACCAATCAGCAAGTCAGTCAGTCAATCAACCAATCAGAAGTCAGCCAGTTAGTCAATCCACTAATCAGCAAGTCAGTCAGTCAATCAACCAATCAGCAAGTCATTCAGTCAGCAAGTCAGTCAGTCATTCAACCAATCAGCAAGTCAGTCAGTCAATCAACCAATCAGCAAGTCAGACAGTCAGCAAGTTAAGTCAGTCAATCAACCAATTAGCAAGTCAGTCAATCAACCAATCAGCAAGTCAGTCAATCAACCAATCAGCAAGTCAGTCAGTTAGTCAATCAACCAATCAGCAAGTCAGTCAGTCAATCAGCCAATCAGTAAGTCAGTCAGTCAATCGACCAATCAGCAAGTCAGTCAGTCAATCAACTAATCAGCAAGTCAGTCAACCAATCAGCAAGTCAGTCAGTCAATCAATCAATAAATTAGTCAATTGATTGATTGACATAGTCATTAATTCAATCATTCCTTCTATCTCAGGAGGAACCTGAGTAAGAAGGCAAAAGAAAACCATCTCAAAGACAATATTTCTCTAATTATAATTATAGACTATATGAATGTGTGAATGAGGAAGGGAATTTTGTAAAACGATTCACTTATTGATGGATGGAGCAGGGAGTGATAGATACAGAGAGAGAGAGAGAGAGAGAGAGAGAGAGAGAGAGAGAGAAAGAGAGAGAGATACAAAGAGAGATAGAGTGAGTGAGAGAGAGATGAAGAGAGAGATAGTGAGGAGAGAGAGAGAGAGTGAATGAGAGAGAGAGAGTGAGACAGTGATATTGATCGCCTGACAGAGAGAGAAAAAGAGTGAGTGAGAGAGAGATAAAGAGAGATAAAAAAGAGAGAGAGAGAGAGACAGAGAGAAGGGAACAAACCTTGTCTAGCACCAGTGTGACGTCGCCACGTGAAGCAATGCTCAGTAGAGATGATAGTTTCTTAGACTCTGCTCTCAATGTATCCATCAGCCTTGACAGATCTTCTGCATCACCTCCAGCTGTCATTCTAAATAAACAAATGACATCCACGATGATATAAAGAACGAGGAAAAAGTCACAAGATTAAATCGCAGCCAATTTATACATTGGCGAACACATAACACATCAAAAATTGCTATTGATGTTAACATTACTATAAAAACTACTACTACTACTACTACTACTACTACTACTACTACTACTACTACTACTACTACTACTACTACTACTACTACTACTACTACTACTACTACTACTACTACTACTACTACTACTACTACTACTACTACTACTACTACTACTACTACTACTACTACTACTACTACTACTACTACTACTACTACTACTACTACTACTACTACTACTACTACTACTACTACTACTACTACTACTACTACTACTACTACTACTACTACTACTACTACTACTACTACTACTACTACTACTACTACTACTACTACTACTACTACTACTACTACTACTACTACTACTACTACTACTACTACTACTACTACTACTACTACTACTACTACTACTACTACTACTACTACTACTACTACTACTACTACTACTACTACTACTACTACTCTACTACTACTACTACTACTACTACTACTACTACTACTACTACTACTACTACTACTACTACTACTACTACTACTACTACTACTACTACTACTACTACTACTACTACTCCTACTACTACTACTACTACTACTACTACTACTACTCCTACTACTACTACTACTACTACTACTACTACTACTACTACTACTACTACTACTACTACTACTACTACTACTACTACTACTACTACTACTACTACTACTACTACTACTACTACTACTACTACTACTACTACTACTACTACTACTACTACTACTACTACTACTACTACTACTACTACTACTAATAGCAATAATATTTTTATTATTAACAACAACGAAAACTAACAGAACAGTGACGTGATCGAGAATAGTCTTCAAGACTATATTACATAAAAAAAACACAAATAGATTTAAGAGTTATTCAATATAATAGAACACATATTACAATTTACGGTAAGCATACCAAGCTTAACTTACTAGAGACAGAACAATGACAGTGTAGAATCAGACATTGAAGCTACGTGACATTTCATAATTTCATCTTGTTAACCAATCACATAACATGCGATTGGTTAACATGCAATACAATACAATACACAGTACAGTATAACAACAATAACATAACATAACAATTAGACATTACATGGACAACTTCAATAATTCATTCGATAAACTTGAAGATAGGCAAGTTCAGAAAAACAGATTTCCAGAAAACCCAAGAGAAAGTGTTCATCATATCACTGCAGAATTCAGATATCAACAGCTTACAGCTAACTAAATCAATTAACTAGTTAATCAGCTAACAGCAAATCTCAAGCAAAGAAAAGCAAATGAAGCAAGCAGGGAGAATGGATCCGTTACAATGTCAGTCCACTTAGTCTAGGATACACATATAATACAATATATTATTACCCATTACATTGTTACGTATTATAATATAATACAATATATTATTACCTATTGCTACCACTACTGCTATTGCTCTTACTATCTTATTAGACTCGATTATCGTGATATTACTGTCTTTACTTAGCCTGCTTGCTTCATTAATTGTGGTTCCATTATTATGCCGTCAATTGTTGTACAACAGTTTTTTGAACTGTTTGAATGCACGCCGGTTCGTTGGTACTGCTTTTCACTAGTAAATGTTGCTAATTTTAAATTGTACATGTATGTTTGGCTGTATCTTGCGTGTTTGCTGGCTGTCAACTAGATAGGGTATATAGACCCTCTTTGATGACCTTGTGATTGTATGTATACTTGTATGTGTACTTCAATAAACATAGTTCTCTCTCTGCTCTGATTAAGTCCACTTAGTATTATCTAGCATACACACCTATTGCTACCACTGCTGCTATTGCTCTGAACGCTGCTGCTGCAGCTGCTGGCTGCACAGCCGAGGCGGTCTTCAGTCAGGGATGGATGACACAAATACTGTAAAGCCTGCATGAGCTGTCGACTTGTCAACTCATGAAATACCGGCAACAAACTCTACACCAAATACAATACAGTATCATACAATACAATACCATGCAATACAATATTAATACAAAGCAATACAATACAATACAACAATAATAATATTAATAATAATAAAGGTTTAACGTCCGTTTCCTCATCCAAGGATGACGTCAGGGAAAATTGTGTATAATATATTATATACAATATAATACAATTTAACATAGTGTAATGTAGCACAATGCAATATATTGTAGTAGAATAGAATATAGTCCAATACAATAAAATATAATACACCACAGAGTTACATAATAAATTAACATATAATCTTTCTCATAATCATCATTATCTTCTCTAGAATCCCATTTTTTCTACGAGTCGGGATAAGAATAGACCTTTCCTCTGTGTCCCACACTATATATACATATATATATATATATATATATACATATATATATTTCATCAGTCAATCGCCTACTTTTCATTTCTCATAATCACCATAAAAACACTAATATATTATATAAAAGCTAAAGTAAAGCTAAGGTTAATGTCAGTTTCCTCACTCGAAAGTGATGTCAGTGACGGCCGAGCCCAGGATTTGAACCCCGCACATATTGATCCGCGGTCGAGTGTCGTACCGACGTCACTGCTGGCTCCAGCCAGAATTATATACAAATAAATTATAAACAACTGTAATAAAGAACAATTATATAATAACTCTCTTAGTAACTCTCTCTCTCTCTCTCTCTCTCTTAGTATTGCCTATAGGCAGGTCCACAGCACATAACTTCAACATCTCTATCCTGTTTCTATCTTCTTCTTTTCAACAAATGAAGAAATTATCAAATCATTTAACAATTCAAGTCTCGGTAGTGACCAAACATTTCCTTCCATTCTTTCTTCAAGTACCTTTTTGAGAAAAAAAAAGAATATGTAACAGTAAAATTGTAAACATGCCAAAATAATTAATCTCTATTAACAGCTAAAAGTCACAAAAAAATCACCATTTTTCATTTAACACCACATTTTACAAAACATTATCACTAGATATCCACAACTTGTAACAAATCATTTAAATAGATCTCTTACGAGCTGAGTGATCCATGCTGTATTCTCTATCTAATGCACCTAAGGATATGTTTAGCATGAAATTCTCACAAGAACTGAAATTTAGCCACTTTTATTTGTTAAAGTTTAACTCAATTTTCTTAATTTCATAGGAACTTGGTTAGGGTTCGGGTAAGGGGTTAGCGTTGTTAAGGATAGTTAACAATCTTAGGAAGAATTGGTTAAAAATAGTTAGGAATAAAACCCTGCCCGTTGGGGAATTAGCACAAACCCACTGTTGCACTTTTAACGGCAAGTGATCATCACTCAGTGTAGTCTGACTGCTGCTTTGCTTGGTCAGTCATTTGCTCAACCATGGCGATGGTCTGGTTCCTTTGTCTTGAAGAGAAGCCCTTTAGGCTTCTGACCTTGACGTAAAACTCACAAAAAATTAAGAAAACATTGGCATTACCTCCACCAGAGGACGGCAAACAGGAGAGAGCTGATTGGCTGTTATAATTCTATCCGTGGCTTCCCTCAACTTTGCTACATCTGCACTGTTAATCAGCGGAGCTAACAGAAGCCCTCGCCAACAACCCATCCACTGCCCTTCTATCTCATCCAACAGCTCCTGCAATCAATCAATCAATCAGTAAATCAATTAATCGATATACAATACTGAATAGTCCACCATTTCTATTATTTAAACATTTAATAAATCAACCAATCAAATCAACCAATCAAACTAACCCATCAATTAACCAATCAAACCAACGAGTCAAATCAACCAATCAAACTAATCAAATAAACAATCAAACCAACCAATCAAATCAACCAATCAAACTAACCAAATAAAACAATCAAATCAACCAATCAAGCATTTAAGCTGCCATTAAAAAACGAAAGTATTCCAGTAAGTTAGTCGCCGATGATTGTATTTAATAAACGTAGAAAAGTACATAGATATGTACTACATGCTCCACATACAGTGTGGAGCTGTCTAGAGCCGTGTCTATCCACACAGAACATCTTCGAGCTGCTCTTCAAGAGGTCTGAAATAATATCTAGAATGTCTCAAATAATTATGTGAATATAATAATTATATTAATATCTCAAATAATTATATGGTCATCGCCTTTGGCTGGAGCCAGTGGCGAAGTCAGTAGGATACTCGATCGCGGATCAGTAGGTGCGGGGTTCAAATCCTGAACTCGTCACTGACATCATTTTCAAGTGAGGAAACTGACGTCAACATTAGCTTTACCAGCATTTACCACTAATATTTTTCAGCAACAACATACTAAAATATAAAGTGAGAATAGCCGCTATATCAACGGCACAGAATATCTCAGGAGCACAATAGCCGATTTACCGAAAAGTATAAGACTAAAAATAAGAATTTCTATGTTCAAGTGAGTAGCTACCTGCAGACTGTTATTTATATCTTCTCGGCATTTCCACCACTGGGCCTTTTCCTTTATAGTAAGACTGTTGAGATTGGACCGCATGATTGCGTCAAACTCTAACAGCAACCTCTGACCCTGCAATCAATCAATCAATCAATCATACGACCAATCAATCAACCGATCAATTAAACAACTAATCGACAATATATCAATTCATCCATAGATAAGTAAATCAACAATCAACAGATTTCTGATTAAGACACTAATACAATAGTCGAAATGTACATTAGAAGGTACGTAACAATCAGATAATTGCAGATTAACTTAAAATGTGCAGATAGACGACAAGTTACGGTGTCTATATCAAACTTTAAAGTTTATCTCTAATTAAATGGGAAATATACAAAAAATAGATGCTGCCTTTGAAACAATGAACCTCTAAAGTTGATTTATTATATTGTCTTTCTTCTTACACAATATCTGCTTTTCTTACCTCTTCCAATCGTGTATTATTCAACGTAATATTTACATCCCTGTGATTCCTTGATACTCTCTTTACCTTTGTCTTCTTTATATTAAAAATTATACTGTTATTATTATTTTTATTAGTATTATTTTTTAATATTTTAAAATAGTAATCATATTGTTAATATTATTATTATTAATATTATTTTTTATTCTACGTATTAATCTTCATGCCATATCTCAATGCTATTCCATTCAGATCATCCATAATCCAGGTGGCAATGACTAGTAGATTGATTAACTGACTGATTAACTGATTGATTAAATGATTGATTAACTGACTGATTAACTGATTGATTAAATGATTGATTAACTGACTGATTAACTGATTGATTAGCTAATTGATTAAATGATTGATTAATTGACCGATTAACTGATTGATAAACTGATTGATTAGCTAATTGATTAAATGATTGATTAATTGAATGATTAACTGATTGATTAGCTAATTGATTAGCTAATTGATTAAATGATTGATTAATTAACTGATTGATTAACTGACCGGCAGTGTTTTGAAGCCACTCAGGTGGACGGTGACAGGGTCACTCTGGCTGTGAAGACGAGTCAGGCAGAGCTGAGGCGAGCTCTGATCCGTGGCTCCCACGGCATCTATGACTGACAGCTGACACACCACCAGGTCTGTGCAGATCAATCAATCAATCGATCAATCAGTCAATCAATATATCAATCAGTCAGTCAATCAATCAGTCAATCAATCGATCAGTCAATCAATCAGTCAACATTACTTCAATCAATCTTTTAATCAATCAATCAATTAATCAGTCAATCAATTCGATCGATAACTAGAACAATCAATCCGATCGATCACTCAAGCAATCAATCAATCCGATCGATCACCAGATCAATCAATCCGAGCCATCACTCAATCAATCAATCTAACAAAGCATAAAGCTATATTTAACGTTTATCATGTATCTCAATCAATCAATCAATCAATCAATCAATCAATCAATACAGAATGTCAGTCAATCATTCAATCAATTAATCAAACTAACATCAAATAATTAGTTCATGAATAAATAAACTAGAAAGGAAGGAAATATCTCGAAGGGATTGGAACCGATTAACCAGTGAATCAACCAAGTGCGATCTTAGGAGCGTGAAAGCAGCACGTGAGTTGGAATACGTACCTTGAACCTGCTCCTTAACAGAACACGAGAGAGAAAGAGAGACAAGAAACACAAAACTAACCAAGTCTTCCTTAAGAATGAAAAATTCGAAATTGTAAAGATTTAAATTAAGCTAAGAATACCACATATATGCGAAATAATATTAAACATAACACACCTTAAAATAGATATCATGCGTCATTATTAATTAATATCGCTTTTGTTCTCGACACTAGTTGAGTGGATCAATATAACAAATCAAAGCCTTCCTAGCCTTTGATGATCTTGTGCTTGTATGTGTGCTGCTTGTATGTGTGCTTGTATGTGTACTTCTATAAACATAGTTCTCTCACTCCATACAGCAGCAGATGCAAATTATATGAAGTCATAGCTAAGTTAAACATCAGTTTTCATACCTTAAGGGTAAAAGTCAGAAAACCTGGGGTCACCTTCTCTTAGAATACGTGTACAACCAAACATTCAACCAAATATACTCACAGCCGGGACAAGTTACTGAGCAAGTAAAGAAGACAAGCAGACTGTTAGATGAATCAAACAATCAATCAATCCAATCGATCGATCGATCAATCAATCAATCAATCCATCAATCAAGAAAGACAGACAACCTGAGGCCACCATAGTTAAATGAAACCCTTAGCTACCTGCAGGTAGAGAGTTAACTAGGCACTGAAAGGAGGCGGCATCACGTCCATACGTCAGATCTTTCTTAAACCTCTTCATCCTCTTGTACTGATCAGAGTCAGAGTCCAGCTTACTGCAGAATAGAGTAAAACTGACAATTGTCATCATCATCATCTTCATCTTCACCAACATCAAAATCATCGTCATAGTCAAAACATAGGACACAATTGGGACACAACAGAGGACACAACATAGGACACAGTACAGGATACAACACAGGACACAGTACAGGACACAACTTACGACACAACACAGGACACAGTACAAGACACAACACAGGACACAACACAGGCCACCAAACAGGACACAGTACAGGCCACAACACAGGCCACAACATTGGACACAACACAGGACACAACACAGGACACAACACAGGACACAACACAGGTCAAAACGTGGGACGATACCTCAGTTTACGTCCACAGTTGACGAGACAGCAGTGCCTGAAGCCTATGGTTTGAGCCTCGGACAGGTAGAAAGCTGTGCTCCACTGGTCTGCCTCGCTCATAGCCTGGGAAGCCAACAGGTGACAGACACTGCGGTAGAGAATGGACGGGGGGTTCCTGCGCAGTAGATCATAGGCTTCAAGCAGCCTGCATGGATAACCTGGAACAAAGCATGGAAATAAATCAAACAGTTGTTTAAATAACTTAAGATATAATAAACGTTTAAAAATTTAAAAAAATTTACGGTTAATGTCATCATTATCATTAATCATCATCAACTGTTTACGTCAGTTTCATCACTCGAAAGCGATGTCAGTAATGGGCGTGCCCAGGATTTCAACCCCGCACATCTGCAGTCGAGTATCTTACCGACTTCGCTACTGGCTTAAGGAACATTCTCTACTGCAGTGTCTGTCACCTGCTGGCTTCCCAGGCTATGAGCGAGGCAGACCAGTGGAGCACAGCTTTCTACCTGTCCGAGGCTCAAACCATAGGCTTCAGGCACTGCCAATATATGATAGTATTTTTCTATGCTTATAATTATAATTTACCTCCCTCTCTCATTCTATTGCTCTGCCATGTGGCAGGTCCAAGGTACATATTCCTACTCAAATGCTGCATTACACGTTCCATAGAGAGCACATCATCGATTAACTATTTAATCCCTTCACAAGAAGCTATGCCTTATCCACACTTTAGAGCAGTCTATGATGCCTTTATTATTCATTCCAAAACATTAAGAAGTAATATTCAAGATTACATACAAGATAGACAAAGACTATTCTGACAACCACAACAAAGTTTACAATCAGTCAGAAAGGAATCTGTCACTACCTGGACTCACGGTCGACTCTGTTATTAGCTCAGCAGTCACGTGATCCTCTGCTAGAACACCCCCACCTGCAGGCTGTATCTTACCCTCATCTCCCCTACCCTTACCAAACACCATCCCACCCACCCCTCCAGTGTTACCCACTCTCACGCCACTCCCCACCAGACACGACATGCGTGGTAACTCTGCAGACACATTCCTCTTCAGTGTGGCCTGAATGACAGTCAATCAATCAATGTACAGGGTGCGCACTAAATAATAGTCCCCGACCAATAGGTAATCAATGTACACTAAAAAATAATGCGCACTAAAAAATAGTCCCCTACCATTTGGTAATCAATATACAGGGTGCGCACTAAAAAATAGTCCCCTACCATTTGGTAATCAATGTACAGGGTGCGCACTAAAAAGTAGTCCCCTACCAATAGGTAATCAATGTACAAGGTGCACACTAAAAAATAGTCCCCTACCATTTGGTAATCAATATACATGGTGCGCACTAAAAAATAGTCCCCTACCATTTGGTAATCAATGTACAGGGTGGGCACTAAAAAGTAGTCCCCTACCAAAAGGTAATCAATACACAGGGTGCGCACAGAAGAATAGTCCCTAACCAAAATTGTCATATTTTAGCCAATTAAGTGTATTTCCCTAAAAATAACATTCATCAAAGGCGAACTAAGTGAACTTTTATCTATCAAATTTGCTTGAATTATATCATCATCATCATTATTATCATCTTCCCTTAATAACTTAATTACATAGAATTAAAATACAATTATTCAGTCACATGATAAAACTCGCATACAATTCTAAACAGCTTAAATATCGTATAAACTACATTATATTTGCCTGAATGACGCAGGCTGTAACAATAATAATAACAAAAATTAGAGTGCTACAGTACAGTCATCAATGACGACATCGAGCACTCTTGAGACAAAATCAAGCCGGCGAGCAAAAAGAAGGTCTGAAAACGGTGTAAATTCCAATATCCAGAAAATCAAAATATAATAATAAAATATAACAATTTGTATCACCTGATTAATCCCGTCGACAGAGGGCGCTGCAGGCATCCTGTAGGCGGCCCCCCTGCCCCTCCTGGCGGGAGCCCGGGTCAGGCAGGGCTCTGGGTCCTGAGCGTCACCAGAGCTAGGGGTCTTCTTTGATCTACCCGCAGGTCTACCTCGCTTAGACACACTGCTTTTACTTGTACTCTCATTCTGCTTCATCAATCAATCAGTAAACAAATCAATCAATTAATCAATTCAACATTCAATCAATTGATCAATCAATCACGTAAACGATCTATTAATCAATCGACATGGTAATGTAGCGCAGTAGAGACATAGTATCACTGCTTTTACTTGTACCCTCATTCAGCTCGATCAATCAATCAATCAATCAATCAATCAATTAATCAATCGATCAATTAAACGCAGTACAAGTCAATCAAATAATCAATCAAGGAAATAAACATTTCCCCATCTAATAAATAAATAAATATAATAAAAGATAAACACCCCAACACTTACCACTCTGTGCTGTGCACTCAATCAATCAATCAATTAATCAATCAATCAATCAGCACTCACCACTCCCGGTGTCGACATCTTCACGCTCTCCAGCTCCTCCTCTAATCCAACGACTCCGCCCATCACATCAATCCGACCAATCCCAGCGCAGATCTCATCCATCCCGCCCATAAGCCCCGCCCTATTCTCTCTAGACCTCTCCACCCCGGCCACTGCATACATGTAGGCAAACCCAGCGACTAGGTCGCAGTGTAATGAGGAGGGGTAAGAGATCAGGGCCAGACCACTAACCCTCGACATCAGTCCCATCACCTCTATCTCTATCAGCTGCCTCACTGCCTTCCATCTTCCCTGTAGCACCGCCAACTGACACTGGATCAGATAAGCTGTGCCAACAATTACGTCAAATCCACCCCATCTACTAGAGGATTTGTCGTTTCCCTCCAACGATTCCTCGTCTTTTCCAGTCGAGCCATTATTTTTCCGAACAGTTTTACGGTCGGTTGTCTCGCAAGTCGTTTTTCTCTTTGAAACAAGTCTTCCAGCGGCTGCAGATTTCACCCCATTTGATTTGAGACTAGAAGCTTCAACTGTGTTGCCGCTGTTAGAAGAAATGGAATATCCAGCGTTTACAACTCCTGAAACCTTCTCACAGTAGCGCTGTGCGTGTCGTGAAAGCTTTGAAATACTTCTCAGCACAAGGGCTACGGACGCTTCCCCCTCTTTAAAACGACAATCCTCTGCTACGTACAGCTGCGCGTGAACAGAGAAGTAGGAGAGAAACAGAACAGTTCCGTAGGCATCCCCACAAGCATCACAATCACAACTAGCCGAGTGTTTCCAATACTCCGGAGGAACTAAACACTTCATCTCGGACTTCCTGCCGGATTTCTCCAGGGGAGGCGACGATCCCAGATCCTTTGCTGCGACAGGCTGAAGGTTTAGGTTCATGTCGCGGGACTTGACGAAGAAATCATCGGCGACGGTCTCGGCTGGGACAGCTGAGGAGGAAGGCCTGAGGTGTCTCTTGAGGGAGGAGAGGTGGGGGGAGGTGGTGATGTTGAGGACGTCACTAACAGAGCTGAGAGAGTTTCTAGCGTCCACGA
>CAJHZI010000476.1:832500-939577 GCA_905160935.1 Enchytraeus crypticus | reverse complement strand
GAAATTCTTATATATATATATATATATATATATATATATTCAGTGAAATTCTTGTGTGCGTATATATATATACAATGAAATTCTTGTATATATATATTTATATATATATATATATATACAATGAAATTCTTGTATATATATATATATACACACAGTGAAATTCTTATATATATATATATATATATATATATATATATACAATGAAATTAATTCTTGTATATATATATATATATATATATATATATATATATACAGTGAAATTCTTGTGTGTGTATATATATATACAA
Organism: Enchytraeus crypticus; assembly: GCA_905160935.1. Lineage (NCBI taxonomy): Eukaryota > Metazoa > Annelida > Clitellata > Enchytraeida > Enchytraeidae > Enchytraeus > Enchytraeus crypticus. The sequence goes on along the minus strand of CAJHZI010000476.1, from coordinate 939,290 downwards.
TGAAAGTTTGTATTATATATATATGGTATATATATATATATAATTATATATACAGAGAAATTCTTGTGTATATATATATATATATATATATATATACAATGAAATTCTTGTATATATATATATATATATATATATATATATATATAATATATATATATATACAGTGAAATTCTTGTGCATATATATATATATATATATATATACAATGAAATTTATGTATATATTATATATATATATATACATATATATATATATATACAAGAATTTCATTGTATATATATATATATATATATATATATACACAAGAATTTCTCTGTATATATATATATATATATATATTAATTTATTATATATACAGGGAAATTCTTGTATATATATATATATATACAATGAAATTCTTATATTATATATATATATATATATATATATATATATATATATATATATAAGAATAAACACAAAACCTTAGAGACACGAGAAATAAACAAGACTTTGCTAGGGTTAAATTATGATAAAATTCTATTTAGATATTTAGTATATTTCAGTTTATATCACAACGAACGACCAATCATTATATTAGGTGTTTAATTTTCTTAGTGGTTATCTGACAATAAAATAATATTTAAAATACTGGTCCTGATGGTTAAGCCCGTAAATAAAGAATATGAAGCAGTCACTTATGAATATTCAAAAGACTGAGATTGCTTTTGTTTGAATTAATCGTACCAGGCATCGGAATTTTATAACCAGGGATATTATATTGAGCTGGAAGAAATGTTTTAACAGTACGACCTCTAAAGATGCGAACACTGTTCCCGTAATACTCGGCTCGTTGGAGGTCGTAATGCTCGGCTCGTCAGAGGTCGCAATGCTCGGCTCGTGAGAACTCGTACTACTCGGCTCGTTGAAGGTCGTAATGCTCGGCTGGTGAGAGGTCGTACTACTTGGCTCGTGAGAGGTCGTAATGCTCGGCTCGTGAGAGGTCGTAATACTCGGCTCGTGAGAGGTCGTAATACTCGGCTCGTGAGAGGACGTAATACTAACGGAGAGCTGAGCTTTGACGGTGCTTATATTTATTAGCGGATAGAATTATTGCATTGACCGCGATAGAATCGTATTCTAATATGATCTGTCCCGTGTTGTGATACGCGTTGACCTCTAGTAGCATGAACATAGCTACAACAGCTATAATAACACAGCTATAGCAGTTATGATAGCTTAGCTACAGCAGTTATGATACCATACCACATCTACAGCAGCTGTGATACCTTAGCTACAGCAGCTATGATAGCAAAGCTACGGCAGCTGTGATAAGTCAGCTATAGCAGCTATGACATGGATGTCATTGGTAATGTCATTGGTGATGTCATTGGTGATGTCATTAGTGATGTCATTGGTGATGTCATTAGTGATGTCATTGGTGATGTCATTAGTGATGTCATTGGTGATGTCATTAGTGATGTCATTGGTGATGTCATTAGTGATGTCATTGGTGATGTCATTAGTTATGTCATTGATGATGTCATTAGTGATGTCATTGATGATGTCATTAGTGATGTCATTGATGATGTCATTAGTTATGTCATTGATGATGTCATTAGTTATGTCATTGATGATGTCATTAGTTATGTCATTGATGATGTCATTAGTTATGTCATTGATGATGTCATTAGTTATGTCATTGATGATGTCATGGATGATTTATTTGACATACATAAGGAATCTTCCTATTGATAGAGAGAAAGAAGGGTAGGGGGATTGGCGGGTCCTCAACCCTCACTCCTATGCCACTCAGGCAGACATGTTTGAACTGTAATGTGGCTGTAATAGCGGTATAATACGACCATCAATCTGAGTCATATCGTAGTTTAGAACTGAGCAAATGCTTCATCGCGTTACCTTGTTCCCACGTTACCATGTTACCGTGTAACCACGTTACTAAGTTACCATGTTCCCTTGTTACCATGTTCCCTTGTTACCACGTTACCATGTTCCCTTGTTACCACGTTACCATGTTCCCTTGTTACCACGTTACCATGTTCCCTTGTTACCACGTTACCATGTTCTCTTGTTACCACGTTACCATGTTCCCTTGTTATCACGTTACCATGTTCCCTTGTTACCACGTTACCATGTTCCCTTGTTACCACGTTACCATGTTCCCTTGTTACCCCGTTCCGACATTGCTGTGAACCCGTGTTAACGTATAACGGGATCAAGAAGCAGAGATGAATGAGGAAGGGAGAGGCAGGGTTGGGGTAAATTTCATCTCCTTCCTCTGCTAATAGTGTCATAACTCGTCTTTACGCATTTATTCCAATATAGGGCAGATAAATCGTGTATATTGGCTTTGGCAATATTAATCAATAGTTACTTCGTGCGACAAGCTATGCGAAATAAAGAAATCCATAATCTTTGTATATATGTCAGTAATATTGCAAGGAAACATATGGGAGAGCGAGAGAGAGAGAGAGAGAGAGAGAGAGAGATGTGTCTATTTCAGCATCAACACCAACTCACAAATACAAATAGAAATAAACTTTTAAAAGCAATAAAATAAAAATTTCCCAGAAACACGGAGTATCAAACAGTCAGTAAATACTAGAACAACGGCCGTCAGGGAAGATGATACACAAATATGATAAATAGGATATAAGATATGGGAATATGATGAAATAGAATTAGTAGCAACGCATTCAGCGAGCAGTTAGCAAAGAGGAAACGATCAAGAAATCACTTCATATTGTAGAGGCGCCCAAGGCCTTCTAAATCTTTAATTTAATTTTCAGGACCATGACGCATCAGTACTTAGTGTATCACAGCTCTTCCAAGGTCGCAAAGTAGAAACATTGACCATAACATAAATTAATAAAGACATTTACATAAATTGGCTTATGTTTCTGGAGAAAATTGGACTGAAATAACGGGAAATGGAATAATGGTGGGAATATACTGTTTTAATGCAGAAGTGACGGAGCGGATTGCGTTTAAGTGATATTTAGATGTATCCGTGAGAAAAGTTCAATGGCAAATCTTATAATGTCAGATTTTTACCAGTCAGTATTTTGTCAGTTTTCTCTGCTGTTTACCGCGTAAGGTAACGTAAAGAAAATCGTCACTAATTTAAAAATTCTTTAAAACTTCCGAGATCTAGCTATAAGCTATTCCAGAATTCTCTCAACTCTCATAGTCTTCAAGCTCTTGCATAATTCATTCTACTTCCATAGTCTTCGATACCTAGTCTTCCATAGTCTTCGATACATAGTCTTCCGTAGTGTTCTTTTTACTTTCATAGTTCTGCCGTGCAAATATTACCTAAATTAAGCGCTTTCCGAGCGAAACAGTCAAATACTTGCAGGTGAATATGATGCAATATGATATAACATGATGTAACATGATTTAATATGATGTAACATGATGTAATAGGATGTCAATGATGGTACATTATGTAACATGATTTAATATGATGTAACATGATGTAATAGGATGTCAATGATGGTACATTATGTAACATGATGTAATATGATGTAACATGATGTAATAGGATGTCAATGATGGTACATTATGTAACATGATGCAATATGATATAACATGATGTAATATGATGTCAATGATGCACTATGATGTTACATGATGTAATATGATGTAACATGATTTAATAGGATGTCAATGATGGTACATTATGTAACATGATGCAATATGATGTAGCATGATGTAATATGATGTCAATGATGCACTGTGATGTAACATGATGTAATATGATGTCAATGATGGTACATTATGTAACATGATGCAATATGATGTAACATGACGTAATAGGATGTCAATGATGCACTATGATGTAACATGATGTAATATGATATAACATGATGTAATAGGATATAAATGATGGTACATTATGTAACATGATGCAATATGATGTAACATGATGTAATATGATGTCAATGATGCACTATGATGTAACATGATGTAATATGATGTAACATGATGTAATACGATGTAACATAATGTAATATGATGTAACATGATGTAATATGATGTAAATGATGCACTATGATGTAACATGATGTAGTATGATGTAACATGATGTAATATGATGTAACATGATGTAATATGATGTAATATGATGTAATATGATGTAATATGATGTAATATGATGTAATATGATGTAATATGATGTAATATGATGTAATATGATGTAATATGATGTAATATGATGTAACATGATGTAACATGATGTAATATGATAACCTTTGCACATCTAAACTCTTTATTAACTTAATTAAATATTAAATTTGTCACAACGCCAGTCACTCCATAACTTGGACTCACTTGAGTGTTAAGCGTTGTCGTAGTCAAACCTAAGCACCTTTTAGAGTGCGCCCATCGTTTATTCCATATTCTCCTATTCTAATGTATTTCTCTATTAACACTTCCAGATGTCACTACAAACGATTGATCATTAGTCCTTTACTAAGTTTGAAAAATATATCTATTGATTTAATAATGGAAAATAATTTCTTCCGGGTAAATTAAATAAATCTCTGTGAAAGATTTCTGTGTATTCATACGTTGTCAAAACATTTAATAGATATTTCAGGAAGTTCTCCGAGAAGACTATTTATATTTAATGACCGCATCATGTAAGATTAATGAACGTATCTTAGAGAAGAATTATCATTAGTTCCATGCTAAATGCGTCTTTGAGCTTCTATGAAACTACTAAAATCCTTAGGCCTTGTTTTCTAGACTATTCCTCGTGGTTATTGTGTTGTTGAAATTGCTTCCCTTCCAATCATACGTGAAATTAATTCTAGTACGTTGAAAGGCTTTGTTGATAGGAAAACCTGTTACAAAACTGCAAAACCTGTTACCATTCTTAAGTTTTACCACTCTTTAGTGTTGCTATTTTCAAGTGTTACCATTCTTAAGTATTGTTACCACTCTTCAGTTTTACCACTCTTCAGTGTTACCACTATTCAATGTTACCACTCTTCAGTGTTACCACTCTTCAGTGTTAACACTCTTCAGTGTTACAACTCTTCAGTGTTACCACTCTTCAGTGTTGCCACTCTTTAGTATTATCACTCTTCAGTGTTACCACTCTTCAGTGTTGCCACTCTTCAATGTTATCACTCTTCAGTGCTACCACTCTTCAGTTTTATCAATCTTCAGTGTTACAACTCTTCAGTGTTACCACTCTTCAGTTTTATCAATCTTCAGTGTTACAACTCTTCAGTGTTACAACTCTTCAGTGTTACCACTCTTTAGTTTTATCAATCTTAAGTGTTACCACTCTTCAGTTTTATCACTCTTCAGTGTTACACCTCTTCAGTGTTACAGCGTTTCAGTGTTACCACTCTTCAGTGTTACCACTCTTCAGTGTTACCACTCTTCAGTGTTACCTCTCTTCAGTGCTATCACTCTTCAGTGCTACCATTCTTGAATGGTAGTGCTTTGGATGAGGTTACCACATCTAAAAGTGCACGAAGTATTCTCAAATGTCGTAACTGCTCAAATATTACTGAATAGAGGGCAAACGGTGCAGTTGAGAATCAAGGTCAAACAATGAAGTTAACAATCAGGGTAATATGATGAAGTTGACACTCAAGGTCATACGATAAAGTTGACAATCAAGGTTAAAGGATGAAAGTACAATCAGGATTCATCGGCGAGTGCTCATGGAATAATAGACATTTTTGTTGTGGGTTTGCGCGTGTCGGGGATCTTAATGAACGGATATTAGATGTACTTTTAGGACAAGACGGACATTTTATCATTCTTCGAAACCGACATTTATCGCTATTTCTTCATCAACATAACCTCGCGAGTCGAAGAATTATTCACCAGTCTCCGAGGCTACGTTTTTATTAAATTTAGCTTTCAGAAAATAGGTGTCGACCGCGTTTATGGGCGATAATAGCTGTTTTATATTCTCTAAATGTTTCAGCAGGATTTCTTAGATAATAATAACAGAACAACAATTAGAGTGCTACAGTCTTCATTGACAATATCGAGCATTATTGAGACAAAATCAAGCAGGCGAGCAAAAAGAAGGTCTAAAACGGTGCAAATTTCAAAATCCAGAAAATCAGTCCAAAGTCAACTTCTGCGTCTTTCACAGCAAATACTTTTCCCAGCTAATTTAGATTTTCTGGATTTTGGAATTTGCACCGTTTTCGCTGACTTAAAGAAAACGATGACTTAATGACTTAATCAATGGCTTAATGAAAGCGGATCCACCGTTAAGATCACACCAGGAATATTTAGTTTTCATGAGAACTGGTTACTTTCTTCACTTAATCCGTGATTTAAGCCATTGTTGAGGTTTAAATTACAGATAGGTATATTTCAAATTACAAATAAGGCCGTTAGATATTAACATTTACAGTATTCAACCTTCGAGTGCGGATCCAAAAGTCATTCATTTTTAAATTAAATGAATTAATTATTTTTAGCGATTTGTATACAAAAGCATGACAAATTAGTAAAAGAAATAAAGCTACACAGGATTCTAGATTCAAAGTGGTAAGGAAAAGATCAAGTTGTTTTGTTAGAATAAACTATTGAATGAATCTCCAGTAAAACATATACAACAAATAAACACTCTTATATTGATCTTTTCAGTGTTACAAATTTTATATAAAATCTTTACTATTGATATGCAGTAATCTCATGGTTGTTTCGCCTTGAAAAATAAGAGTGGTTATCGGACACCTCTTCGAATACTAACAACTTATTAGACTATGATCAATGATCTTAGATTTATAAATTTTAACTACAACACGATTGGAGTGCTACTGTTGTCATGACAGCACTGGAGCGGTTGAATCCGGAGAATTGGAGTCTATTACATGTAGATAATAGTGTAAGATATCCGCTATAGGGATTGGCTGTAGCGGTGGTTATAAAGCTTTCGCTCTGTCCTCCTCTAACCACTGTCTACTTGTAACATCTGCGCTGAAAGAATCTATTAGCTTCATAGGGCCTCGAAATTGTTATTCCTTTTGTCGTCTGCAAACAGATCGGTAAGTATGGTTGCTGAGAAGGAATGTTGTAGAGAGATTGTAAAAACAATTAAAAATTAAATGAAAATGACTAGAATAAAAACACACAAATTTATAGTATAGCTTATCCTTCTGTCTAATTGTAGTATTATAGTTATAACTATAGTTTGTAGGCTATAATTAGGTCTTGTTATTCAAGTATACATAGTAATAAGTATGAGAGGATTTAAGAACGTTCCGTGTAGGCATTTTGACAATGTCTGGCAGAAGTATTTTATCAAAAACCCCTTAAATATTTGCTGTGAAAGACTACGAAGCAGAAGTAGACTATTCCTACCGTTAAACTGTTCAGGGCTGACGATTAATAATAATCTGACGGAAAGGACGCCGTCACATAGAAGTGGAAAATAACGAAGACATGCAATCATAGTCGTTGTGCAATTTAGCTAAAAGCAAACTGATAAACCTTTCATGGAGGTAAAATGAAATATCCCGTAGAGGAAGTCCCAAGTGAGACGTAAATCCACAATCCGCTAAGAAGGCTGGAGCCCTAGGAGACAACATGATGTCTGCGCGTAATACTGGAGGTTATTTATTGATACAAAACAGGCACGGTTGATTGGTGGTGCCTACATGTATGGTGCCTACGTGTATGATGCCTACATGTAGGCACTGGAGGTTATTTATTGATATAACACAGTCACTGTTAATTGATGGTGCCTATGTGTATAGTGCCTGCATGTAGGCACTGGAGGTCGAATGCGTGTATGGTGCCTACATTTAGGCACTAGAGGTTATTTAACTGATACATGGCAGGCACAGATGATTGATGGTGCCTACGTGTATGGTGCCTACATTTAGGCACTAGAGGTTATTTAACTGATACAATACAGGCACGTTTGATCGATGGCGCCTGTTAGAAGCAATTAGACGAATAACTATACTAATTCTTCGAGCATTAATTGATGAATAGTTAATTTCGAGAAGTGACGTAATCTTTATCATCTATGTTATCATTAATGTTATCATCGTCATCATAACCCTACAGTAGTCTAAGATTTCTGTGATGAATATTGTGCTGGTAGGCCTATACGAGGAAATGAAGATTAAGCGATGATTACGTAATACCATTTTGTTAATTAGATTATTACCATATCTGACCAGACTCTATTATTAATGGCAACGATTTTGAATAGAAATTAACGACGAATCGCTTCCTGACCTCAGTTAATAAAGGACTGGAATTAATTAGAGCGAAATTAAACGTGAAATATGCGTAATATAACTATCAGGTTAGACAATAGATAGAAGAAGAGAAAACACCGTTATATTTACATCTAAGCTCATATTTTATGCTCCACTTTTTCAATGTCGTTATACTTTCGTATTGTTGTTGAAGAACAACAGTTTAGAGTTGTGGCTGTTTTCATATAGACCCATAGCTTTGTTTACAGGCAGCTAATGAAGGCAGCTAGTGGAGGCAGCTAGTACAGGCAGTTAGTGGAGGCAGCAAGTGCAGGCAGTTAGTGGAGGCAGCTAGTGGAGGCAGCTAGTGGAGGCAGCTAGTGGAGGCAGCTAGTGGAGGCATCTAGTGAAGGTAGCTAGTGGAGGCAGCTAGTGGAGGCAGCTAGTGGAGGCAGCTAGTGCAGACTGCCTGTGAGATGGCAGGGGGGAGGGCAGTGGGACGGGATTAGCTTTAATTAGAATCTGAATGTCATGGGAGATTTATGGCTCTCTGCAATAAGCCAATTTATAACAATTGTAGGTGGTCATGCGATTTAGTGCAGAATTATGTCGTGTTGAAAATGTTACATGGAAATGTATCACTTCTGAACAACTACTCGTTTAGAATCATAGACCACTAACTCAGATATAAAGAAAAAGTTACTTTACCACGGTTGGACATAATGCTATTTAAATTCAGGCAGACAGAACTATGCGTAGTTAGGATATCAATTTTATGATGAAATGAGTTTATTGATCGATGTTGTGCTCTTGTAATTTATATATATATATATACATGTATATATATATATATATTATATGTATATATATATGTACATGAACATGTATATATATATATGTATTATATACATGTATATATATATATATACAGTGTATATATATATATACATGTATATATATATATATATATATATATATATATATCTGGCGGAAGCAGTAACGATGTCGGGAAGATACTCTACCCCAGATCAGATGGTGCGGGGTTCAAATCCTGAGCTCGCCCGTCACTGACATCGCTTTAGAGTGAGGAAACTGACGTTAGCATTAGCGTTGCCAGCTTTTTAATATGGCTAATTCATCAGAGAGTGATATTCTAAGCCATAAACGTACGGTTAATCAGTATACATGTATTCGTTGCGCATTGGGCTTGGCTGACTTTCATTCAAGCAAAAATTTCATAGCACTCTTTTGATCAACAAGTTAATCCCTTCACAAAGTCTATGCCTTATCCATACCTTATGTAGCCTTTGGCTTTGGAAAAGTATGGCTTCTGAGGTGGTTTCCCGTTGCCTTCCTCAGTTAGATGGATTAAATACCATTTAATCCTGGAGGAAAATATTTTATGGTGAGGTGGGTCCCCTCTAGCCATCCTCAACTCCTGCCTTAGTCGCCTATTACGTACAAAAAGCAGATTGTTTGCGGTTACCCTATTATGCAGTGATCCAACCAAACCCGAGCACAACACGGGGTATGATAATTACATAATAATATTTGTTAAAAATATTTGCGAAATTTGGAAAACATAATTGAAAGGAACAGGAAGAAAACGGTGCTTAGAAGAATGATCTAGTTAGAAGAAGAATTTCAAGAGTAGAACAGAATAAATTGAACGAGTTTATATACACGAGTCTTCTCAGGAAATAATTCACCGAGGAAGACAGAATGAGAGAATGTATTTTAGAACGTGAATTATTGATTGACTTCGGCTCTCATTTGGTTTATGGTCATCAATCTTGTTTAATTAGGTAAAACCTGGACAGGGTTGTTGTTGTTGTGGGTGCATGTATTATGTATGTCCGGCTAGTGGAATGACTGGCAGTTTGACGGCAGAATAATTTCACCTAATGGCAAGATTCCTGATTTTTTTCTAATTTCTGTTTTTACAAACTGACTCCGAGATCTGGTCAAGTGGATGCGCGTGCGTATCTTCAAGCTCAGAAGTGAAATCTCTTGTATAATATTATTGTTGGTCTGGGTTAAAGAATGCTTGACTTGCGGACTTGAAGATAACAGCTCTGTATCCGTAAGTGAAATTCTTAAAAATCTACCAATCTACACTCTGAGCTCTTCAGATCTTTCTCCCTCTCTCTCTCTCTCTCTGTTTATGTTTCTTTCTTTCTCTACACATTCAGGTCTTCAGACTCTTCCCTCTATCTCTCTCTCTCTCTCTCTCTCTCTTTCTCTCTCTCTGTCTCTCTCTCTCCCTCTCTCTAATGTACTGTCAAGTTTCTCTCATCGCAATACCAAATGAATACCAAACTGAAATCTATATCATGCCTGGAAGTATAGCTACTTATGAGGGTTTTCCTCGACTTCCGCGGTTATTGCCTGGTCATCTGTTACGACACCTGTAGTTTACTGTTGGTCTATTCTTCATTTTGCGCGAATACAACGCAGGAAATAAACATGTTTGTGAAATAGAAAGTGACAGACTGGGTTGTTTTATCATCAGGAAGTCAGCGCACGCAAAGTCTCTGAATTTTACATCAACACAAGAGGAACAGTTACCGCCATTCCGCTAACGACGCTCCATTAAATCAAAATTATTGCGAAAAGTCTCCACCCGTGTAAATGACGTCACAGTCTACTGAGCATGCTCAGTGGGCTGATGTGATAAGTGAAGTGGTAAAAAGTTAATTCACAGTAACAAGAAATATAGGATTTCGTTAGGATGTTAAACCGCTGTTGGATGTTTACTCAACAGGTTATTATTGTTATTATTATTATTATTATTATTGTTATTATTATTACTGTTATTATTATTATTCTTATTCTCATTATTATTATTCTTATTATTATTATTATTATTGTTATTCTTCTTATTATTATTATTATTATTATTGCTATTATTATTATTATTGTTATAATTATTATTATTGTTGTTATTATTGTTATTATTATTGTTATTATTATTATTATTATTATTATTATTAACAACGAAAACTAACATAGCAGTGTCATGGCCGAACTCGGCCTTCGAGACTACGTTACAGAATGAGTTCAATGGTAGTAATAATATAAGTAACAATTACATTTAAGTTAATAATTGAACTAGTGAAAAATGTCTACATATGAGTGAAACTTTATACCATTCAACAACACTCAGTCCTGTCTTCATATACAAAATACTTATAATAAACATACATATGTAGGCCTCTCTTAGTGCCTACTGGCAGTGCACTAAGAGAGGCCCTTCTATGACGTAGGCCTAAGTAACAATGTAATCTCATGTGGAATAACTACGCTACCACAAAAATGTTTTGACACCACGACGGAAAGCTAAATAGTTGCACTCATGTCTCAGACTGTTGTGAAGGATCTTAAGCCGCGTGCAAACATTGTTCTCTGGAATCTTTTGTCTTGTACATGAAAATATTTGTTTAACTTTAACTTTCACACATAAAACAAATTTAACACTTTTAATTTTGTTTAACGTTCAATTCCTGAGGTGAATTTAACTCTCGTGAGTTCGAATCCCAGCCGCGCTGATCTGAGAGTAAAATATCGGACATTCACTGGACTGGTTATACAGAAAATGGTCAAAATTTCCTAATGGTTTGAACATGTGGTATTAAAAGTGATAGCTATCAACAGAGTTGATCATTTCACTATAATGTGTGTTTAAATTTACCTCTTTTAAGGATAAACTAAATAAAATTATTAGTTATTTTCTTTAAGGTTTTGGTAAAATCTAAGCAATACGGCTTTATGGATTCATAGCTTACGTTTCAATGCAACCATTGGCGATAGGTGAATAATCCTACAATACGTCAATTATTTCTGAAAAAAACAGAATAATGAGTTCGAAAAGATGTTTGTAGGATAATAAACAGTTAGAAAGCTCTTAATTTGTGATATTCATCAAACGTTGCGTAAATATACAGTATTAGAAGTGTCCTTGTTCAAGAAAACTGTAATTAATACTTTTGTTTTCCAGCGATATGTCGGCGTTTAATGACACGCTTAATAACTTATGCGTTGGGCATTCTAGAGATAATTGCTCTTCGATTGCCTTAGGATGTAGCCTAAGTTCTCCAAAATTCTATACTAAAGTTAATGCCTTAATCTCATTAAATTGCCAGTTGTACTCTTTATGGCAAATTAAATGATATATCAAAAACTTAGCAAGTATGGAGTATGACGAGTGGGCAAAATATATATAACCTGATCTATTGTGTAAAAGAGATAATTTTTAACTTTATTTATTTAAGCTAGGGCTGATAATGCAATTTTTTATTAATATTTCATGTTTTGAAAGTAAACGATTAAATAATCTGTAATTTTAGTTAACTTTCCACAAATTTCACTAATTGAGTTCGATCCATGGATAAGCGGTTAAAGCGAATGAGTTGTGACAAATCACACAGAAACGTTTTCAGTTGAATATATGGTAACGTCATCAAGTAAACTAAATCATAAATAATCTGACAGTTGACCCGAAACGATCTTATATTTAACTCATCCAGTATTTGTAACTTGCTCTCTGTCTTTATTGTATAAGCGCTCGATTGTTGCTTTAGGTTTTTTTTCAAGTAAGTAAAACAGAATTTTTGATTAGTCGTAAAGAAAATAAACCTTTAAAACTTCTTTCGTGATTAATGAGTGCATTAATTGGTAGCTTTCGCAATCCTTATTCGTTAACATATCGAACAGCAAACGTCCTGCTAAACTATGAGAGAGGCGATCGATTGGTTGATTGATTGGTTTCTACTATATGTATCTACAGTGCGGAGTGGTGTGAATGTTGTGTGTGCCTGTGTGTGTGCCTGTGTGTGTGCCTGTATGTATGTGCCTGTGGGTGGCCTGTGTGCCTGTGTGTGTGCAAATAATTAAAATATGACTGTATGTGGTTGGATGTTTAGCGTAACCAGTGTAAACAGGGTCGGGATACAAATAGACTGTCTCAAATCCTCTCTGTCCTACATCATATCATCAGTCAATCCCCTATTTGAGACATTTCCATTCGTTTAGATTTTTGTTGCAGTTTCTGTAACCTAGGCGCTCACCAACCGAATGCACTTTCTGACTTTGGTATGGATCTTAGTGCCTTAATCGCCTTCTAAAACACGTGCAGTTACCGGTTGTTCAATTCTTCAAACAACCCGGACACAACACGGGGATTTATAAAGAATGAATATAAGAAAATAAACGCTTAATTTCTTCATCTGCTTGTCTTTTGGAACAGCAGATGATTCAGTGTTTATTTTCCTATATTCATTGTTTATAAACGATGAATGTAGGAAAATTATTATGCGCCTTACACTTGGTTGTACTTTTATCTTTGACCTTGAACTAGAGACTTGAGAAATACAGGTCCTAATAATTATGGTTAAGTATTGCAGGAATTTGAAGTATATTTTGCTGAAAGGTCATGATAAAAAAACTCTTAATTAGAGATATAAAACTCTGTATTATAGGCAATGAGTAGCGCATTGCATCATTCTTCATAAACACTTAATGAAATTATTACTTGTTTCTTACAGAATTTTAATTCCTGCTGCATTCTAACTGCATTGAATCTACTACGAGTTACATAAAAGTAATTAAAGCTCCTTCAGCCTCGACTTTATTTAGATTTCAATACAAATGAGGACTGATTATTTACATTATATAAAAATTACTTCACTCAATCGTCGCCTTTCAGGACAAATTGTATATTATATGTATATATAATTTAATATATTTATAATTTTTTTTATCTGTCATATAATTATTTTAATTTATTTGACTATTTGAATTAAAACTATATAACAGTTTCTTTTCGATGTGCAATTCTTAATTGGTGTGAAATTGAGTTACGCATTTTTACATTGAATTTCTGTAATAATGTCGCCATAGCTTATTTATTTATTTATTGTAAAAACTTTAGCGTGCTCATTCTATTCTAGATGACCAAATCATTGAGGCAATAACATGAATCGAATTATGCACTGACTATTATTTAAACCGTAAATCTATGAAATTTATTCAGTTGAATAATTCTTTGGTCTTTTTATTTTATTTGAAACTTAATGAGAATTTAAAGAGAGTGCAAGGTATTACTGCATGTCGGTGAACGAAGATTGAGACTTTTTATTAGTTTAGAATTTCAAACGAAATGTGTAACAGAATTTTGTAAAAAAAATTTAATGAGTCGCTGGAGGTTTCTATCAACGTATATCTCTTGTAATCAGCTGAGCAGATTCGTTGAAATACTAAACTCCGTATCATCATCATCATCGTCATCGTCGTCGTCGTCGTCATCGTCATCATCATCATCATCATAATCATCATCATCATAATCATCATCATCATCATCATTATCCCTTGAATCCCAGTGTAGTTATGTTCGGGATAAACTTTTTATTTCCAAAATAAAGTCCAGCACTGAATTATTGCAGTATATATTGTGAAAAATATATTATTTTATTATATTATTTTTATTTTATTTTATTATTTTCTTTATTTTTTAGCCGGGAAAAATATGTAATTACAGAATAACAAATTCACAGTAGAATTATAATATATTTGTTATAAAACTGAGTGAAATCAGTTTACATTAATTTAATTTAATTAATTCGCTAAATTAAGTAATTAATTTAATTTAGTTTAATTAGTTTATTGATTACATTAATTAATTAAATTGCTTAATTAAAATAATGAATTTAATAAATTAATTCATTTAATTAATTAATTAAAATAATTTATTAAATTAGAGTAATTCATTAATTAATTGAATTAATTAATTAATTAAATTAGTTTCAATTAATTACTATGCAATCAGAAATAATCACTATAGTATCTATTAATTATCTATTAGCAGCTATGTTCATTTAAAACAAACTATCTATCAAGATGTCAGTTCTATTCATTGCTACGTTTCTTTATATTACATAAATACATGCTTACTTTTACATTTTTTCTACATTTTTATATCATTAATTAAAAATAAGCCACTGCTAAGCTCTGTCTTTGTTTTTACTTTCAGATTATAATTTCCGTCAGATGAAGGTCGACCAGAACATGATAGCATTCGCTGATTTACACCCTACTCTTCGAGGTGACAGCGTCTTATAAATAGCGCAGGCTCCTCAACGATGGAATGATACTATCTGCGAGAGATTAAATTACGAGGATTTATTAAATTCCACCGGAGACAGTAAAACCTTGGCTTATTTCTCTAGGGCGCTGCTATGCTGTTCTAACATCAGATGTTTTCTGATAGGGGTTCCAGTGAGTTCAATGCTACATCACATCGACCTAACCACAGCTAGGGCCCTAGAGAGTTCAACCCTGCTATCTAACATCCCATACACATCTAATCTGAACACTAATCCATCACGGCAAAGACCAGCTTCATAAGTTAGGAGCAGCAACATGTGTAAGAGCAGTATTATGTGTAGGAGCAGCATTATGTGTAGGAGTAGCATTATGTGAAGAGCATCATTATGTATAGAGCAGCATTATGTGAAGAGCAGCATTGTGTGAAGAGCAGCATTATGTGAAGAGCAGCATTATGAGTAAGAGCAGTAGATCCACGGTACGCCTGGATCTATAGAATAGTCCATTAATGTTATTAAGGTTTAGATCGCTTGTTAGAATTTCAGACCTCCGGAACTAATGATAGACAGGATTCCGATAAATTAGCGCAAAATAGATTTGTACCATTGATACAAAAATTCTTCACTAAAAATTACGGTGTTTTGATAACTAAATGTTATTGATTTAAATGAAGGTCAACCGAAGACGAAATTAAATTAGTTTTATTTAGCTGAAAGAAAGTTGACTGCGACACATTTGGAGCTTATCTAAAACTAATCAAAAGCTAATCTTAAGCCTATATAAAGCTTATCTTACGCTCTATTTGAAACCTAAAATTAGTTTCTTATCTAGAAGTCTCGACACTTTGAACAGATGGACGGGGATATCGACCTCGTTGCTTGGAATTATTCCATGGAAGAAACTTGGCAAGAACTCAACTGTACAGCCGAAGGAACAAACGAGTGGTGCGACCCCGTCATAATCAACCTAAAACAAGTTGTAACTCTCCTAGACCTCTACCTTACACCCTTCATCATCGCTGTGGGGGTCGTTGGTAATTTTCTCTCCTTCCTCGTCTTCACATCGACCTATCTTCGTCGTATGTCGAGTAGTATCTACCTAGCGGCCCTCGCTCTCGCCGACATAGGCTACCTCGTCAACCTTTTCTTCTCTTGGATTGGAAACTTTGGCGTGAACATCTGGAACAGAGACGGTTGGTGTCATTTCTTCGTATACACAGCCTACGTTACGAGCTTTCTGTCTGTGTGGTATGTTGTCTGCTTCACAATGGAAAGATACCTCATCGTCTGCTTTCCCCTTCAGCGACAGATACTGTGCCGACCCTACCGGGCTAAGATCGTTGTGATAACGTTTGCGCTCATGTCTCTCGTCCTCTACAACTGGTCGATATGGACAGTGCACGTCGAGGTGTGGTACGATGGGCAGCCCATCTGCAGCCCACGGGCTGAGTACCTTCTCATTGCCACTGCCATCAACAACGCCGATACCCTGGTAACTCTGGTCATACCGGCCCTGGTAATAGTGCTCAGTAACCTACGTATAGCCTACGCGCTGTCCCAGTTCTACAAAACACGCCGCGCTCTTCAAGTGTCAATCAGGCAGCGCGTAGCTGCGCCACACAGCCGCAGCAGCAGCAGCTCAGGCCTACGCACAGCTGCTGGGCATAGCTGCGCCTCGCAGGCTGTAAGGGGCGGGGCTTCTGCAGCAGCTGCGTCAATGTTTACAAACTCATCGTACAATCGCCTTCAGATGAAGGTGACGAAGATGTTGCTCATTGTTTCCACTGTGTTTCTCGTCTACAACATTCCAGGACACGTTATACGGGTTTACGTGTTCGCCGCTCAGCTGATATCACCGGGTAACTTCGGGCCTTCGGCCCTTCTTCATCTCATGCAAAAGCTTGCTATGCTAGTCTACTATGCAGGATTCGCTACCAACTTTATTCTCTACAGCATAAGCGGAAAGACGTTCAGAAGAGCTTTTCTAAGGATGTGGAGATGCTTTGCTCATCGGGTAGCGACTTGTCTTCAGAACCTCTACAAGGCAGCGGCTCGGGTTCGATCTCGCTCTCAGCCTAAGAATGAGTTAGGCTTGAAACTTAGACGACGTGATTGTGACTATAACTAATCAGTGATGATAGCACTTAGCCTTGATTTCTTAACATTATCTTTCGTGTTGTTATCTAACATCTTCATCGTCAACTATTGACTTTGGCATTGTTATGCAGAATTCTCATATCCTTGAGATTATTTATTCGAGTAACTTATAAACGTACTGAATAATTGATTGATTAATTGACCAATTAAGCTAAAACTATCCAATATTCTTAATAATCGAATCCTTTGCTCCTCGATTATGACGTTATATTGTTCGTAATTATCTATTAATTATCTATTAATTATCTATTAATTATCTATTAATTATCTATTAATTATATATTAATTATCTATTAATTATCTATTGAGTGTCGCAATAGCGTAGGGGTAACGTCATTAAGTTTTAAATGACAGATACTGAGGTGAATTGAACCATCGTGAGTTCGAATCCAAGTTGCGCTTATCTGAGAGTAAAATCTCGGACATTCACTGGACTGGTTATACAGAAAATGGACTAAATTACCTAACAGTTTAAACAATTGGAGTCAAAAAGTGATAGATGACAACATAGTTGATCAGTTCATTATAATGCGTGTTTATTATTTATTTTATTAACGTGCAGATTTGGGAGAATAATTGTGTCACATAATTGTTTATGATCTATATATACATATTTAGTGTGAAGAATCAAAAGTGCTGCTTGATGTAGATGCTAATAATTTCTAATGAAGCCCAGAAACACCGTTGCTATTTGTCAGGATTCAGACGAATACCACGTGACCACGGCGGGAAAGCTGTGTGATGACGTAGTCACAGAAACGACGGTGTGAAACCTATTAACAGCTTCTGATCTCCATGACCCGTCACATGCGTTGCAGTAAATATTAAAGTAAAAAAGTCAAGTAAAAATGTGGTCTTAAAAGTGATAAATATCGGCATAATTGATCATTTCAGAATAACGCGTGTTTACATACTTTTTACTTGAATTTTCAATTTAAATGCGACAGGGTTAAGTGAAATCCACGTATTTAAATTTAAGATATTTATAACGGCACGCACAGCCTTCTAAGGAAAATTTTACCAGGTATGAGGAGAGAGGGATTACTGAAATTAATACTTGAGAGAAATGTCTACGATATTTTTATAAAGGGTACTGCTGTATTTAAGAGAGCTTGTTGTAATGTTCAAGGATTTACTTTTATATTTTTATTTAAGCCCAACCCTGCCTATCTGAGAATAATTATAATCTCAGACATTCACTGGACTGGTTACACGGAAAATGGACTAATTTGCCTAACGGTTTAAACATGTGGTATTAAAAGTGATAGATATCAACATAGTTGATCATTTCACTATAAGGCGTGTTTACGTTTTTTACTCTCCTATATTTTCCTGCTAAAATAAAGTGATAACCTTTAATGGACATCATCATCTCTTAATTTCTACAATACTTTACCGAAAGAGGAAATGACAGGGGAGGGAGGGGATGGAGCTTACTGAGGACAAACCCTTGAACTTGATTTCATTCTACCAGTTAGCCTGGTAAAAGATCTGCAATGAAAGGACATCATGGATGTTAAACCTGTTCAAACCGTTCCCCGAGCAACAGCAACACTAGACTGCAGTGCAATGAGCATTGCTTCAGAGTTGTGTATGTGCTCTTCTTATTCTATTTAGACTCAATCTCGCTCGATTAACTTGCTGAAATGTTTACGTGTGAGTGTCTTTACATTTCAAACTAAAAGAAAAAAGTTATTCTCCTTAGACTAAATTTTAGATAAAGAATTTTCAAAATATTGAAAAGGGTTCATCGGTCCTGCCACCAGGTTAACTTTGCTCTAGAAGAACTGCTGTCAGGTTGTCAGGCTGTCAGGTTTATGTAAGCCATGACAGACTGCTATCAGGCTTATATAAGTCCTGACAGCCTGCTGTCAGGCTTTTATAAGTTATGATAGACTGCTGTCGGGCTTGTATAAATCATGACAGACTGCTGTCAGGCTTATATAAGTCAAGACAGACTGCTGTCAGGCTTATATAAGTCAATACAGACTGCTGTCAGGCTTATATAGGTCCTGACAGAGAGCACCAGACTCTCGACCAAACATCTTGCTCATTGCCATATAAAAAGCTAATGTTAACGTCAGTTTCCTCACTCGAAAGCGATGTCAATGACGGGCGAGCCCATGATTTGATCCCCGCACATACTGATCCGCGGTCAAATATCTTACCGACTTCGTCACCGTCGTCGTCAGTGGCGATGTTGATGTGCGAGAAAATAAAACATAAAAGAAAAAAATTACAATCTAACGTTGATGTGTGAGAAAATACCAGGAGAGATCTACTGTAGCAGTATATCCAGAGCATAAAAATAAATGAGATCAAAGTTCTTCCTAATTATTCCAATGCTTTCCTGTGCCAGTAGACGTGCTAAAAGTCTATTCCCTCTCCTCCCATCACAGAACAGACGTGCTACATATCTCCCACGACTAATTAAATTGTAATATAGTGACCGATCTAAGTCGTGTTAATAAACACCTTTATTTGTCTGTAATGATTTTTTTAATTACACGGTGCGTAATAATGACCTTGAATTCATGCTATACATCTCCCACGACTAATTAAATAGTAATATAGTGACCGATTGAAGTCGTCTTAAACACCTTTACTTGTCTGCAATGAATTTTTTAATTACACGGTGCGTAATAATTACCTTGAATTCTTTGCATATTGGCCATTTAAAAAAAAATTCCATTCTTTAAATTGTTATTCAAGTGAGTAACTTAAGCTATCTTTGTGACGGTAGCTTGAGTGTGTTGAGAATCACTCAAGAAAAAGATATATAACAATAACAATGAGTGATGCTAGATGATTTAAGGTTACACTCATGTGTAGACATGAAGAGGAAAACGGAAGACAGAGAAGAGTGGAGGCGTTATATACCATGGACCTGCCAGTGGGCAGTGCACTGACATATATATATCGGATATATATATATATATATATATATATATATATATACATGTATATATATAAATTATACGTATATATTATATATATATATATATATATATATATATATATATATATAGTATATATATATACTGTATATATACATGTATATCTAATATATATATATATATATATATATATATATATATATATATATTCATATATATATATATACATATATATATATACGTATATATACATGTATATCTAATATATATATATATATATATATATATATACTGTATATATATATATATATACTGTATATATATATATATATATATATATATATATACAGTCTCTCCTTCCATACGATGCCCATGCCCATTATAGTAATTGTGAAGTGTATTGAATTGGATATAGATTCATAGTTCTTGATGTAATCATAGACGTCCTTACCACTCTGACAGTAACATTGTTATTAACTGCTTAACGGTAGTCTAGACATCGGAGTCCTGTAGTATGGATACGTTATTGACTGGCCAATCCATGGAGAGAGCACTGGAGTGTTAGATGACTTCCGCTCGACAGTAGTAATACAGGGTACTAGGATGGAGCTACTGTTACATAGGAAATGTCTGCCTCTGCTATAGATAGAGTGCCCTAATAGCGTAGGGGTATCGTCATGAAGTTTCAAATGACAGATCCTGAGGTGAATTGAACTCTCGTGGGTTCGAATCCCAGCCACGCTGATCTGAGAGTAAAATCTTGGACATTCA
The DNA here is from genome assembly GCA_905160935.1 of Enchytraeus crypticus. NCBI lineage: Eukaryota > Metazoa > Annelida > Clitellata > Enchytraeida > Enchytraeidae > Enchytraeus > Enchytraeus crypticus. The sequence continues at coordinate 918,173 of CAJHZI010000476.1, read as the reverse complement.
CTGAACTAGTTTTACGGAAAATGGAATAAATTGTCGAACGGTTTAAACATGTGGTAATAAAAACTGATAGATATTAACAAAATTGATCATTTCACTATAAAGCGTGTTTTATGAACTGTACCCTGGACTGAAAAAGATAAAAAGAAGACTTTATTTAATAAAAGTTTAAAGAAAGAAGCGGTTAAAATAAATCGTCTACTCTCTGGGAAGCCGCATTAGCCAAAGTGCCACGGAAACAGACTGCATTGAATCGCTGGAGAGCAATTGGAGAGACAGTCGCTGCCAAAGAGGAGCTTTCTCACTTTATTATTATTATAACATTATTATTATTATATAATAATAATAGTAATAATAATAATGATAAAATAAAATAAAATAAAAATAATAATAGTAATACTATATATATCAATATCTTAATATAAATAATTGAATTGATTGTACATAATTGCATTTTCAGATAACTGTACAGGCCTAATATCAATATACTGTATGAATTTTTTCCGTTATTTTAAAAATTCTTCCGCAGCTGAACTTTGCAGAAGTTCAGTTTGTCAAACCCACTCTCGTCTCTCTACATTCTCATCTCGTGATGCTGTCATAAATCTATTTCATAAATTTCATTGAGACGACAGTCTACGAAAAATTTTCAAAAACTAAAAATAACATTTTTCATCGGAAGCAAACCGAAACTACGTCATTTGAAACATCGGTATGATTCTCACTTGGTTTTACACGTTTACAGGCTAAATGAAGAATCGAAGAAATCAATGGAAAACAAGTAAAGAACTTATTTTATTTATTTAATGATTTATTCTATAGCATGAAGCATTTATTAATTTGATTATGAATCCTCTAAAAAGTAAACACGCACTTTAGTGAAATGAACAACTACGTTGATATCTATCACTTTTAGTACCACATGTTTAAACCGTTAGGCAATTTAGACCATTTTCCGTATAACCAGTCCCGTGAATGTCCGATATTTTACTCTCAGATCAGCGCGGTTGGGATCCGAACCCACGAGGGTTCAATTCAACTCAGGGTCTGTTATTTAAAACTTCATGACGTTACCATTACGCTACTAGGCATTCTAATCTAATATATGATCGTAATAATCTAATCTAATATATGATCGTAATAATCTAATCTAATATATGATCTGCTGCCAGTGGGAAGAGACTTTCTTATGTTCCTTTACTAACGTTTGGGCTGAGACTTATAAAACTTTAGTTCCGGTCTAGAAGGCATATCAGTGACGGGAAACACTGAAATTTAACCATTATTCTACAAATTCGCAGGTAGATAGAAAGATTAGATAGATAGATAGATAGATAGATAGATAGATGGATGGATGGATGGATGGATGGATGGATGGATGGATGGATGGATGGATGGATGGATGGATGGATGGATGGATGGATGGATGGATGGATGGATGGATGGATGGATGGATGGATGGATGAATGAATGAATGGATAGATGGATGGATGGATGGATGGATAGATAGTGTCCAAGTTATACGTAATTGACATTTGTCCAGGGAGTTTGGTGTTGTTTACGGCAGGACTCAGCCATCAGCTGGTGGATATTAAATAACTCCAGGTCCTTGAGGCTCTCGATAGTCCATGGCTAAACAGTTCTGGAAATATCCCTAAGGTGAAACTCTTATCCTTTCATTCATAATATGAGGTCATTCAAGCATTTCTCTCTAATTGCACTGACTACTGGCAGGTCCATGGTATATAATTTAATATACCATGGACAGATGGATGGATGGATGGATATAATAATTTATGGATTATATAATAATTTAATTGATGAGATTACTAAATTAGTTTTAGACTCTCCAGCTAAACATTGTGACTTGGATCCTATCCCAACCTCTCTTTTAAAGAAGTGTATTTACATATTTGCTCCAGTATTAACATTGATTGCTCACCTCTCTCTCTCTCTCTCTCTCTCTCTCTCTCTCTCTCTACTGGCATATTTCCTCGCGCTTTTAAGCGTGCAGTATTACTCCATTGCTTAAAAGGCCCACACTATTGTCGAATTACAGGCCTATATCTAATCTGTCATGCATATCTAAGCTCACTGAAAAAATTGTTCTTCAGAGGCTTTCTACACATCTCTCTTACAATGATCTATTTAATAAGCATCAAGCTGCTTATACTAAGCATCGTTCAACTGAAACGGTGCTTCTATTGGTGTGCAATTCTATTGTTAATGCCATGTGCACACAACGCTTAACTGGATTATGTATGCTTGATCTTTCGGCCGCTTTGACACCAGTGATCACAATATTCTTTCTGGAACGTCTTTCTCCTGGTTTGGTGTCGTGGAATTGTTCTGATTGGTTTTCTCCTATCTGACGGATCGTTCTTTAGTGTGAAAGTGATGGAGTACATCTCTTCGCCTTCTCACTTAAAGTATGGTGTGCCTCAAGGCTCCGTTCTTGGTCCTATCCTCTTTAACCTCTATACAACACCCTAAGCACTCTAATCTCTTCTCATTCTCTTGATCATGAACTATATGCTGATGACACTCAAATGTACACTTGTTTCACCCCTAACTCCTATTCTAATGCTGAAACCCTCCTGCAACAAAGTTTTCAGTCTATATCCTCTTGGATGTCTGCTAATTTCTTGGCACTTAATCCATCTAAGACTGAATTCTTGTTGGTCGGGACACCTCAACAGCTTCTGAAGCTGAATGGGAAAACTCTTTCGTTATCTTCGGGTATATAAAATATCACCTGTTTTTCTGTGAGAAATCTCGGTGTTATCCTTAATAAACACCTAACCTCCACGAACACATAACTAAAACTTCACAAGCATGTTTCTTCCATATCCGTGATCTTCGTCGAATACGTCCATATTTGTCACGTGAGACGCTGCTACAATTGGTGCTGCCATTGTGCATCGAAGTGGACTACTGGAATTCCCTGTTTTTAAATCTCCCTGGCTTTGAGATTGATCGGTTGCAGTTTGTTCAGAATTCTCTTGCGCGAGCAATTTTTGTAGTTCCAAGTACTCACATGTTACGCCTATTTTGAAGTCTTTGCACTGGCTAAAGACTAAAGAGCGTATCATTTACAAAACAGCTTCGTTAACCTACAAAGTCCATCACCATCACTGGACATACTTGTATGTCTCACTTGATTAAAGTGATGCAGCCTGCTATTACTCGGTCTTCTAGTTAATTACTCTTGTGAGACCTAGCTTACCTTCACGCTCTAAGCTATCTAATCGTTCTTTCCAGCATGCTGCACCTCAGATCTGGAATTCTCTTCCATCCAATCTTCGGAAATCTTCATTTGAATCACATCAGCCTTTGCTTTCCTATGAGCAGTTCCATAAGCAGTTGAAGACCTATCTTTTCCATCTCTCTTTTCCATCCAGTGTCCATGAGCAGCGACCTGCGCCTAAACCACCTTTTCCTTAACTCCCTTTACTTTGGACTGAATTTCTCGATATTGGAATTTGCCCCGCTTTTGGACCTTCTTTCTTTGCTCGCCGATTTTGTCCCTATAGCGCTCGATGTTGTCATTGATGACTGTAGCACTCTAATTGTTGTTTTTGTTACTATTATAATGCCTTCACTCTTCTCTGTCTTTCATTTTCCAATTCATGTCCACATTCAAGTGGATCTTAAAATTATCTAACATACCTAATCTCGGCCTACCCCTGCGTCTTTTTCCTTCCATTCTACCTATTTCCATTCTATGACCTCGTTTACTAACTTTTATCGATCGTAAATCTACGGGAGGTATTAAGTTAGTTCTCTCTCTCTCTCTCTCTCTCTCTCTCTCTTTCTCTACCTTTCTCTCTCTCTATTTTGCTCTCTTTCGCTCTCTCTCTCTCTCTCTCGCTTTTTCTTTCTTTCTCTCTCTCTCTCTCTCTCTCTTTCTCTCTCTCTCTCTTTCTCTCTCTCTCCACAGGATCACCTGGATTCAAGTCCACGGAACCCCACAGGACTTCATCAGCTGCTGTTAGCATTTCACAACGTTATATAAAGCGACAACTTCATGCTCTTCTCATTTTATTTATTGACTCTTGTGCTCAACATAATTCACAACACGCAAATAAACAGCAATTGTTTAAAGTTCAGTAGTAGCGACATAAATGTCCATAATAACAGCCTAGTACTCGTTAATGCAGTACTCTGTGGTATTATTGTAGTATTATTCTCTGTAGTGCTAAGGTAAAGTAGTGCTGGGTTGTACGGGTACTGCAGTACTCTGTTGTATTATTGTACTCCTGCACTGGCTATCATTATTCTCTGTAGTACTAAGGTAATCGGGTACTGGATGCTGCAGTACTCTGCGGTACTAAGGTAATTTAGTACTGAGTGCTGCAGTGCTCTGTGGTACTGAGAGTTTCACAGCACTAAGTACTGCAGTACTGGACTGTACCACAGTTTCTCTCGCCACCTGACAGACAGGATAGAATGATTTATCACAGCTGACGTCATCCCAGGTCAACCACCCAGTGATGACGACACACTGACGAGCTCCCCCCGCACAGTCAGGCTGCTTCTCCCCCCAGTGGGTGTGGGAGAAGGGCCGGTCCTTACCCCCCACGGGCTGCCAGGAGAACTTGCTAGAGGCACAATCAGCGCCGGGAGGAGTGGATAAAAGCTGACTGCCACTGGTCCAGAACCCAGGGTTCTGCTTCAGCGTGGGACCTGCGTGTAGGCAGAAGTTAAAAAATCTCAGTTGTACGTTTGTTTTCCCATGAGATGGAGTTATCAGAGAGGATTCGACAGGGATCGAAACTGTAATCTCCTGGTAATGAAATCGTAACCTACTACCTATCAGGCAAGCCTGCTACCAGCCCGGCCATATCAGTCGATGTTGAGCAATGAATGCTGTGATATGTCATTATTAGAGAAGATGATGATGCAGAACTCAATAACGTTAAACAAAGGACCCGAGATGAGTTTCCAATAACGAGGCACGATTGGACTTATGGCAAGAAGCCGGACGTTAAATACTATAGATTGATAAATTGATTGATTAATTGATTGATTGATCGATAGATTGATTAATTAATTAATTGCTCTGAACTTACTGTCCCTGAGTGCTCTAGATAAGACAGCCTGCACAGCTGCCTCCTCTTGTTTGCTGAGGATGACCACGAGGCTGGCCCGAGAGTTGATCCTTTGACACTCGACATGAGCGTCATCCCAGCTAACCCTTGTCCTAGTGACCAAGTAGCAGTGATCTGACCCCTCCACTGACTGGAACCCCCTGCCGCAGCCTTTACGCACAACATAGCACGTGATCAGGTACCGTGTGGTAAGATATAATGTGGTAAGATACAGCGTGGTAAGATATAGTGTGGTAAGATATAATGTGGTAAGATATAATGTGGTAAGATATAGTGTGGTAAGATATAATGTGGTAAGATACAGCGTGGTAAGATATAATGTGGTTAAGATATAATGTGGTAAAGATATAATGTGGTAAGATATAATGTGGTAAGATATAATGTGGTAAGATATAATGTGGTAAGATACAGCGTGGTAAGATACAGCGTGGTAAGATATAATGTGGTTAGATATAATGTGGTAAGATATAATGTGGTAAGATATAATGTGGTAAGATATAATGTGGTAAGATATAATGTGGTAAGATATAATGTGGTAAGATATAATGTGGTAAGATATAATGTGGTAAGATATAATGTGATAAAAAAGCTAAGGTTAACGTCAGTTTCCTCACTCGAAAGCGATGTCAGTGACGGGCGAGCCCAGGATTTGAACCCGAACCTACTGATCCGCGGTCGAATATCTTATCGACTTCGCCACTGCCTCCAGACAGTAATGTAAGATATAATGTGATAAGATATAATGTGGTAAGATACAATGTGGTAAAATCCCATTTGGTAAAATATCGAGTGATAAAATATCCAGTGGAATATTACAATGTGATAAAATATACCATGTGATAAAATATACCATGTGATAAAATATACCATGTGATAAAATATACCATGTGATAAAATATACCATGTGATAAAATATACCATGTGATAAAATATACCATGTGATAAAATATACCATGTGATAAAATATACCATGTGATAAAATATTGTACAAAAGATATATGCTGCAACGAAATGTGATTCAGTAAACTACATTCAGAATTTGCATTTTAATGCCGCTAAACACCTGTGGGAATGTAGAATATAACGAAAAGTACAGTACAGTAGTTACAACCCGTAAAACACGTACAATCTGGACAACCCATACAACCCGTACAACCTGTAAAATATGTTAAACCTGTAAAACCCGCGCAATTTTTACGATCCATGCAGTCTGTTCAACCCGCACAACCAGTACAACCTCTACAACCAGTACAATCTTTACAACCAGTACAATCTCTACAGCCAGTACAATCTCTACAACCAGTACAATCTCTACAACCAGTACAATCTTTACAGCCAGTACAATCTCTACAGCCAGTACAATCTCTACAACCAGTACAATCTCTACAGCCAGTACAATCTCTACAACCAGTACAATCTCTACAGCCAGTACAATCTCTACAACCAGTACAATCTCTACAACCAGTACAATCTCTACAACCAGTACAATCTCTACAACCAGTACAATCTCTACAACCAGTACAATCTCTACAACCAGTACAATCTCTATAACCAGTACAATCTCTACAATCAGTACAATCTCTACAACCAGTACAATCTTTACAACCCGTTTAACGGGAAGAACATGTACTAAGATCAATGAACTCTTCGTTTTCTGTTTGACTAGAAGAAAAGTTAAATATATCTCATGTATTGTAAAGGCACGACGTTGTTTTACTACAACATCGTAAACCAACCTGACACACTGATTCCTGACACACTGACTCCTGACACTGCTCCTGACACTGCTCCTTCACTACGCATATCATAATTCGTCTTGTTCCCAGCACTATTTGTGCTGGAACCACCAGTAGGTTTAACTGAATCTTTACCACCAGGAGGGTTAACTGAATCTCTACCACCAGGAGGTTTAACTGAATCTTTACCACCAGGTGCTTTAATTCCATTCGTATTCTTGTCCTTGCCAAACGGTGGTTTAACTACATTCGAATCTTTACCACCAGTAGGTTTACCGATGCCTCTATCTTTACCACCAGGAGATTTACCGATGCCACTATCTTTACCACCAGTAAGTTTACCGGTGCTTCCATCTTTACCACCAGGAGATTTACCGGTGCCACTATCTTTACCACCAGGAGGTTTACCGGCGCCTCTATCTTTACCACCAGGAGATTTAGCGGTGTCACTATCTTTACCACCAGGTAGTTTAACTGGTTGTACACCAGGTACTACACCTGTTGAAGTGGACGTTGTGGTGATGTTATTGAAGGACGGTTTATTGAGACCACTGCTCCACACTCCATTGGTGGTATTATGCGTGGTAACACTAGTGGTTCCACCTGCTCCTGAGGTAACGCGCGTAACACTGGTCTGCTGGTGACCGTGGCCTGATGAACTTATCGTCACGGTGGAGTTAGGTGGAATGTTAACTCCGGTCAAATTTACTCCATTAAGCCAAGTCTTATTGAGTTTTTGTAGTTGATCCCCGAGTCCCGCAGCGCCGCCATCTTTATTAGTGGGCGTGACTGAACCAATAGGAGGCGTGGCTGAACCTTTAGAAGGCGTGGCTGAACCTTTAGGAGGTTTAGCTGAACCTTTAGGAGGCGTGGCTGAACCTTTAGGGGGTGTGGTTGGTTTGCCGAAAGCTGTGTTAGATCCAGTACCGGAACCATCATCCGAGCGATATTCAAGTCCTTCTCCAGATGGCTTAACAGTGCCTGGAGCATGTGGCTTACCATAGCCGGGGAAAAATGGCTTACCATAGCCTGGCGTATGCGTTCTATAGTTTTGCAGATTGACACCTGGCACAGATGATCCTGCAGTATTGTACAGATTTGGTTTACTTGTGCTACCTAAAGCAGCTGGTTTAGCTGTTGTAACTCCAGCAGCTGGTTTAGCTGTTGTAACTCCAGCAGCAGATTTAGCTGTTGTAACTCCAGCAGCTGCTTTAGCTGTTGTAACTCCAGCAGCAAATTTAGCTGTTGTAACTCCAGCAGCTGGTTTAGCTGTTGTAACTCCAGAAGCTGGTTTAGCTGTTGTCCCTCCCGCAGCAAGTTTAGCTGTTGTAACTCCAGCAGCAGATTTAGCTGTTGTAACTCCAGCAGCTGGTTTAGCTGTTGTAACTCCAGCAGCTGGTTTAGCTGTTGTAACTCCAGCAGCAGATTTAGCTGTTATAACTCCAGCAGCTGGTTTAGCTGTTGTAACTCCAGCAGCAGATTTAGCTGTTATAACTCCAGCAGCTGGTTTAGCTGTTGTAACTCCAGCAGCAGGTTTAGCTGTTGTACCTCCAGCAGCAGGTTTAGCTATTGTAACTCCAGCAGCTGGTTTAGCTGTTGTAACTCCAGCAGCAGATTTAGCTGTTATAACTCCAGCAGCTGGTTTAGCTGTTGTAACTCCAGCAGCAGATTTAGCTGTTATAACTCCAGCAGCTGGTTTAGCTGTTGTAACTCCAGCAGCAGGTTTAGCTGTTGTCCCTCCCGGCAGCCAAGTTTGGCTGTTTTGTAACTCCTGCAACAGATTTAGCTGTTGTCCCTCCCGCAGCAGGTTTAGCTGTTGTAACTCCGCAGCGGTTTAGCTGTGTAACTCCAGCAGCGATTTACTGTTGTCCTCCGCACAGTTTAGCTGTTTCCCTCCCGCAGCAGGTTAGCTGTTTGTACCCCGCCGCAGATTTAGCTGTTGATAACCCAGCAGCTGCTGTTGTAACTCCAGCACAGTTTAGCTGTTGTACCTCCAGCAGCAGTTTATACTCTTGTAACTCCAGCAGTGGCAGCTGATTAGCTGTTGTAACTCCAGCAGCAGATTTGGCTGTTGTAACTTCAGAAGCTGGTTTAGCTGTTGTCCCTTCCGCAGCAGGTTTAGCTTGTGTAACTCCTGCAGCAGATTTAGCTGTTGTACCTCCAGCAGCAGGTTTAGCTGTTGTAACTCCAGCAGCTGGTTTAGCTGCTGTAACTCCAGCAGCAGGTTTAGCTATTGTAACTCCAGCAGCTGATTTAGCTGTTGTAACTCCAGCAGCAGATTTGGCTGTTGTAACTTCAGAAGCTGGTTTAGCTGTTGTCCCTTCCGCAGCAGGTTTAGCTTGTGTAACTCCTGCAGCAGATTTAGCTGTTGTACCTCCAGCAGCAGGTTTAGCTGTTGTAACTCCAGCAGCTGGTTTAGCTGCTGTAACTCCAGCAGCAGATTTAGCTGTTGTAACTCCAGCAGCAGGTTTAGCTGTTGTCCCTCCCGCAGCAAGTTTAGCTGTTGTAACTCCTGCAACAGATTTAGCTGTTGTCCCTCCCGCAGCAGGTTTAGCTCTTGTAACTCCAGCAGCTGGTTTAGCTGTTGTAACTCCAGCAGCAGATTTAGCTGTTGTCCCTCCCGCAGTTGGTTTAGCTCTTGTACCTCCAGCCGCAGATTTAGCTGTTGTAACTCCAGCAGCAGGTTTAGCTGTTGTACCTCCAGCTGCAGATTTAGCTATTGTAACTCCAGCAGCTGGTTTAGCTGTTGTAACTCCAGCAGCAGATTTAGCTGTTGTAACTCCAGAAGCTGGTTTAGCTGTTGTCCCTCCCGCAGCAGGTTTAGCTTGTGTAACTCCAGCAGCAGGTTTAGCTGTTGTAACTCTATAAGTGCCTGACCCTGCTGGTATGGGATATGAATTGGGTCCATTGTTTGAATTTGGTCCAGAAGTTGAATTCGGACTTGCATTGGAGATACGAGGAGGAACTCCGATGCCTTGACCACTATCAAATCCTATATTTGGCATTTCAAACTTAGGTATCTTTATGTTAAAATCTGGAATATTAATATTGGGAAAGTTGATTGGACCAATATCAAATTTGGGCATTAAATTCGAAAAGTCTGGGAATTTAATTTCAGGAAACTGGAAAGAAATATTGGGAAATTTGAAGAGAGGTATTTCAGGGAACGTGAACGTATAGGGAGGTATCTCAGGAAGAACTATAGGCTCCACCTCTCGGCTCAGCTTGGCGGCACCGCACCCGGCCTGTTCACACCCATCGTCTTTGAAGCCAAACTGGAGGCATGCCGAGGTGAAGGCCGCTAGGTTCCTACAGAGACCTGGTTTACCCAGAGCAGCGTGATCGATGAGGCAGAGGCGCTGGTAGACGGGCGCCTTGAGCTTGAGGGAGCTGTGAGTGAGACAGGCCTTGTAGGGGCCAGTGGTGGATGAAATGAGAGAGCAAAGGTTGTCTGAGTCACCTCTAACCTCTGACCTCTGTTCTATGATGGGCTTCTTTACTGTCCTGAAATGTTAAAAGATATATGTAAATTTAGATTAGATATTTATTTTTGTTTTATTTTTTTATTTTAATTTATTTTTTATCATGCCCTGATCCAGGTTCGAATGGGATTAAAGGCGGGATGATGATGATGACGGATGATGATGATGGATGATGATGATTATTATTATTACTATTATTATTATTATTATTATTATTATTATTATTATGACATCCAAATTGGATTTATTAATATTTGAAATACTGAAATAATAACTTGACTTTAACCAGGTAGAAATAAAATAAAGTGAAGAGATCTTCTTCTTCTTCAGTGCACTGCCATGTGGCAGGTTCAAAATACATATCCATACTCAAAGTCAGTTTTCTCGCTCAATATGAGCACTCCTTGGATCAACAACAGTTAATCAATTTACAAAGTCTATGCCTTATCCATACCTTATGTAGCATATAGCTTGGGAAACATATGGCCTCTGAGGTGGTTTCCCATTGCCTTCCTCAGTTAGGTGGATTAATTCACCTAACTTATCATAACACTTCAGATACTAACGGTTCCGTAAAGAACACATCATGGACCAAGTATTTCTTGAGTGTATCAAATTCATTCTTCTTGTCCGTTGGTACACTTCCATCCGGATTTCTGAAGTCGTTCTCAGGATTACCGTCCATATTTCCCAGAACACCAGATAGTTGTCCGTTGTATTCCTTGGGCACGAATATGTTGAGGAACCACTCGCTGTCCCAGACAATTCTCAAACCATTGGATATTTTGAGCGTCACGGAATTTCCCACTTCTATGATCTTATAGTCGTTGGTTATCTGTGGTAGAGTAACTTTCTTACCGCGACCCTGTCAATAATACATATTCCAATCATTCATTTCAATAATCTCAATGAATTCAAGCATTTTTCTTACACAAAATAGGTATGGAATATAGCAACATATAGTTGACAATATAGAATTCCTTATTTTACTCCATTGAAGCCTACTGTAGATATAAAGATCTAATATCGAAACAACGGAAATATCGCACTTTCAAAACTGATAACCGCAACAAATCTTAGGGCATTTATGAATGAATACAAATCTCTCCATCAGATCAAATCATCTCAAACATCTCACCACATTATCCAGTCCTGATTGTTTAAATATAAATCTCGTCGTCACGTCTTTCTGACATTGCCTTTTAGTGAGGAACCGGACTTTAAATTCTTATTCATTGATTGGCTGGAGCCAGTGGCGATGTCGATAAGATAGGCGACTGCGGATCAGTATATGTGGGGTTCAATCCTGGGCTCGCCCGTAACTGACTTCGCCTTCGAGTGAGGAAACTGACGTTAACATTAGCTTTTTAGCTTTTTGATCATTGATCTCAAATCATCTCAAACATCTCACCTCACTATCGAGTCCTGATGGTTTGTATTTGATCTGTTCTTCCACAGGACGACTAGAAATCTTCAGGTCCTCTTTACTGTACTCACTCACGTACACATCGACCTTCACCTTCGACGTCGATTTGATGTTACCTATCAGCTGAATCCTGTGGAACTCGTAGAACACTTCCACGTAGGATATCCGATCTTCCACTTCCGCTTCCCCTTTTTCAGCGTTCTGGAGCCTGACCTCGAAGTCGGGTAGCTGACAGGTGGGGACTGGTTTGGACAGGAGAATCTTAGCGGGAGATTTGAACTGGAACGCATAGTTGTCGAATGTGATGAAGTTCTTTCCACCGAACACAGAGGAGTACGTTCCTGTAAGGTAAAGCTGGTAAAGCTAATGTTAACGTCAGTTTTCTCACTCGAAAGCGATGTCAGTGAAGGGCGAGCCCAGGATTTGAACCCCGCACATACTGATCCGCGGTTGAGTATCTTACCGACATCGCCACTGGCTCCAGCCAGTCACGGTTATAAGTTCTATTGTACTTTTTATAACTAGTGGCGATGTCAGTAAGATATTCGATCGCGGATCAGTATATACGGGGTTCAAATCCTGAGCTCTCCCGTCACTGACGTCGCTTACGAGTAAGGAAACTGACGTTGCATTAAAGAAAGCTTTATCAGCTTCCTTTATTGCAAACCTTTCTCAAACTTTCAATCACATACAGTTACAGAAATGTTTGTTAGCAGTGTCGATAAATCGGACATTTGGTCGAGTAGATCCTCTCTTCCTTTGGAGTTGATTTCTGGTTTAAACGTGTATCATTGGTGATGTGTATTTCAGCTCGATTTTGAACATATGTACTATTTTTATTATTTTATTGTATTGTAGTATGGACGAATGTATGTCTGAATTAAATAATTACATTATAAGTATTAGAGTCACTTTGGTAATTCACTATCACAATGGTAATACATTACCACTATGGTAAAACATGGTCACTACGGTACTACAAAGGTACACGTACCATAGAAGCAGTGATAGTACTCAGGTACACGTACCATAGAAGCAGTTATCCACAGAGAAAACATTGACTAGCTCTCTGCCAGTGTCCTGACACACTGTCATGGCCGTGGCGTAGCTACTGCACACCGTGTCATACCCCGTTACCTCTCCGTCAAAGACACACGCCTCATATAACTCGTGTAATCGACTGCTTGCCACAGAGCGCGTGCAGTTCCCGAAGGGTCCATTCTTGTCAGTGAGTGTCGAGCAGGCTTTCTTCATGAGAGACACGAGAGAGGCTTGAGGTTCTTTGACGTCCTCAACTATCTTACATGTGCTGCGATACCAACAGTTGTGATAAATACGTGCAAAACTGTACCTCTATAAATTTCGACACTAATCTATCTCTCTTAGTGCACCGCCTACTGGCAGGTCCATGGTATATAACGCCTCCACTCTTCTCTGTCTTCCGCTTTCCTCTTCATTTCCACATATGAGTGGGTCTTTAAATCATCTAACATACCTAATCTCGGCCTGCCCCTGCCTCTTTTTCCTTCCATTCTACCTTCTATGACCTCTTTTAATAGACCTTCCCCCCTTAGAATGTGTTCCATCCATCTCTACTTTCTATTTCTTAATACATTTATCAACTGTCTATCTGTGCCAACTCTCTCCAGGACTTCTTCAGTTGTAGCCTTTTGAGTCAAGCTAATCCTCTCCATTCGTCTCCATTTCCAAATTCTTCTCTACCCCTATAACTATGAATTCGGTAGCAGTAACATCTAATTAAATATCATTAGTTATTTAAAAATATTAAATAGAGACAGAGTAGAGCGTATGTTTCGCTATCTCATTTAAATGAAATTTAATGAGATGGTAAAGTATTAAAAGATTTATAGAGTCGTTTTCAACGGCCTAAGCACAACCAGTATTTAAGTTTCAGTATTTCAGTATTGCAACTACAGATCAGCCAACTAAAACAAATTATTCTAGCGTTTAATCGTGTGATTGAGAGGTCTAGAACAACCTGCCGGGTGTGGCCTCTGGGTCAGACAGTATGTAGCTGTCTCCTATCAGCCTATGACTCTTTCTCTCCACCTTGAGCTGGTCCCCTGCCAGAGTTCTATAGTCTGTGTCACTGGCCCCGTCAAAGTTCCCGCATATACCTCTCACCTGCTTCTACTCGACCAATCAATCAATCAATCAATCGATCAGTCAGTCAGTCGAAACGTCAAAGTTCACGCATCTACCTCTCACATGCTTCTACACGATCAATCAATCAATCGATCGATCGATTAATCAGTCAGTCGATAAACTAAACGATTGATATAAATTGCTACAAAATTTATCACTTATATTATCGTGAATTGCTACTCACCATTAAATAGTTCCCACACATGAGTGATTTTTTAGTTCTACCGGCTTAGTTTACTTTCTATTTAGTTTACTATTTTATTTATTACATTAATAATAAGCTGTAATTATCTCCCTTACATTAAACAGTGCATGTTGAGTATAAAGGATCGTGATATTTTATTGAGTCAAGTAGCGTTACTTTATAATTTTTCGATATTATCCTTAAAATCGTTATAATATTCCCTTGAATCTCTGTTTACCTAGGATCGGAAAATTAGCACATCTTCCGTTAAAAAAAACTTAAATGTTTGAATAGTTAAAACAAATAAAAAAGGTTAACGTCAGTTTCCTCACTCGAAAGCGATGTCAGTGGCGGGCGAGCTCAGAATTTGAATCCAACACATACTGATACGCGGTTGAGTGTCTTACCGACTACGCCAATGTCTCTAGCCAGTGGCCAAAAAGCAAATTATACAGTTTAATACGCTTTATTATCGTAAAGTATCGAGAGGTAACTCACGAAGTACTGGATAGGAACATGGATCTTAGCGTTGGAGGCGCCGTCGAAGGTGACGCTGATGTTCTGATTGGTGGAGAGAACCACAGTGCGTCCAGCCTGGAAAGCTTTCACTCCGTTCTTCTCATAGGGCAACTGAACCTTCTTTCCTTTTGTCTATAAGGTCCGTGATAAAATGTATCAACCACAATCAAGTAAGCTAGGTCTCACAATGTTGTGAGACCTAGCTTACCTTCACGCTCTAAGCTCTCTAATCGTTCTTTCCAGCATGCTGCACCTCGGATCTGGAATTCTCTTCCATCCAATCTTCGGAAATCTTCATTTGAATCACATCAGCCTTTGCTTTCCTATGAGCAGTTCCATAAGCAGTTGAAGACCTATCTTTTCCATCTCTGTTTTCCATCCACTGTCCATGAGCAGCGACCTGCGCCCAAACCACCTTTTCTTTAACTCCCTTTACTTTGGACTAAATTTCTGGATTTTGGAATTTGCACCGTTTTTGGACCTTCTTTTTTTGTTCGCCGGCTTGATTTTGTCTTAATAGTGCTCGATGTTGTCATTGATTACTGTAGCACTCTAATTGTTGTTATTATTATTATTATTATTACAAATATAGAACAGTCTCATTGTATTTTCTAGTGGTAGTGGTATGCGGTAGGAATACAATAGCTGGTAAAGCTAATGTTAAGCTAATGTTAACGTCAGTTTCCTCACTCGAAAGCGATGTCATTGACGGTTGAGCCCAGAATTTGAACCCCGCACATACTGATCCTCGGTTGAATATATTACCGACATCGCCACTGGTTCCAGCCGGTATATAATTGCTACAATTGGCTTTCGGCTGTAATGATAAAGGCAAATGAGGGTAATGATTGCAGTAAATGTTGTGATTAAAATGAACTAAATTAATTCTTAAGTTTAATTAGATAAATTAAATAAAAGGTGTGCGTGTCGTAAAGTGCAATATATTTAAGTACTATTAAAATGGGTTACAGTAAATTGAAGTACTATTAAAATGGGTTACAGTAAATTGAAGTTCTAGCAAAATGAGTTACAGTAAATTGAAGTACTAGTAAAATGAGTTACAGTAAATTGAAGTACTAGTAAAATGAGACACCACGTATTGAAGTACTAGTAAAATGAGACACCACGTATTGAAGTACTAGTAAAATGAGACACCATGTATTGAAGTACTAGTAAAATGAGACACCATGTATTGAAGTACTAGTAAAATGAGAAACTTTGTATTGAAGTACTAGTAAAATGAGAAAATTTGTATTGAAGTACTAGTAAAATGAGACACTATGTATTGAAGTACTAGTAAAATGAGACACTATGCATTGAAGTACTAGTAAAATGAGACACCATGTATTGAAGTACTAGTAAAATGAGACACCATGTATTGAAGTACCAGGAAAATTAGTTAATATATATGAAGTACTAGTACAATGAGTTGACATAAGTAAGACCACAGACCTTCATATCTACTGGACCCATACCCTCAGCCACCAAGAGCTCTGCTGTGGGCTTGAGCGAGCCATTCCCAACCAGTCTGTAGTAACAAAGCACACATCATTAAATACTGAAACATTTATAGATATTCTCTTAGTATCTCTCTCTTAGTGCACTGCCTACTGGCAGGTCCATGCTACATAACGCCTCCACTCTTCTCCGTCTTCCGTCTTCCTCTTCATTTCCACATATAAGTGGGTCTTTAAATCATCTGACATACCTAATATCGGCCTGCCCCTGCCTCTTTTTCCTTCCATTCTACCATCTATGACCTCTTTTAATAGACCTTCCCCCTTAGAATGTGTCCTATCCATCTCTTCTTCCTATTTCTAAATACATTTATCAACTGTCTATCTGTGCCAACTCTCTCCAGGACTTCCTCATTTTTAACCTTTTGAGTCCAGCTAAACCTCTTCATTCTTCTCCAAATCCACATTTCTAATGCCTCCAGTTTCCTAATATCTTCCTTCCTTAAGGTCCATGTTTCACATCCGTACAATAGCGTGGTCCAAACCAAAGTCTTCACTATCTTTATCTTTGTGTCTTTCTTTAGACTTTTTGTTAATGGTTCTTTTCTACTACTAAAGGCCGCTTTTGCTTGTGCAATCCTACTTCATATTTCCGTCTCACATTTCCCATCATCGGTTATAGTATGACCCAAATATTTGAAACTCCTTACCTATTCCAATTTCGTACCATTTATTGTGATATTAACTTCACCTTTATTATTGGACACTCCCATAACCTTGGTCTTTTCTATATTAATCTTCATGCCATATCTTAGGGCCGTATCATTCAGCCTATCCATTATCTTCTGCAATCCAATCTCGCTGCACGCTACCATTCCTTGGTCATCTGCAAATAGTACATCTTGTAACAAATTCCCTTCTACTTTTATTCCTTCTTCCAAGTCTTCCATGGCTTCCTCCATCATTGCCTCAGCGTAAATGTTAAACAGCAGCGGCGATATGCTACAACCTTGTCTTACTCCACGTCCTATTTCACCTTCTTCTGAGTATTCCTGTTGGATTTTGATTATTTGATTCAAGTACAAGTTCAAAATTAGTCTTCTATCTCTCCAGTCAATTCCTATTCTTTTTAAGATATTCATCATCGTTATCCAATCAATCCTGTCAAATGCCTTCTCGAAGTCTACAAAGCATACAAAAACGTCATTACCATATTCTAAGCTTCTTTCGCAAAGAACCCGCATTACTCCTATTGCTTCTCTTGTACCGCATCCATTCCTAAAACCAAATTGTGTCTTGCTCAGTATCATCTCTGCTTTCGACTGAATGCGATTATTTACTATCTTTAATAAGATCTTCAATGCATGAGGTATTAAGCTGATTGTTCTTAGTATATGACATGTATTAAGAAAGAGGAAATGTACCATGGACCTGCCAGTAGGCAGTGCAATAAGAGAGAGAGAGAGAGAGATTTGGCACATCATCACTAAACCATAACCAAGATTTTATGTATCGCCAGTGGCGATGTCGGTAAGATGTCCGACCGTGGACCAGTATGTGTGGGTTCAAATCCTGGGCTCACCCGTAACTGATATCACTTTCGAGAGACGAAACTGACTTCAACATCGACTTTACTTGATTAGCTAACCACCTGTACACGGCGTTGTTGAAGGCGAGTTCAATGAGCTGCAGCCACGAGACTCTCTGGAAGCCTCGGCGATCATTCCTGCCTCGAACGATGAAGGGAACTTTAGCGGTCGTTGATTCTACGAGGGTCATCAGACACGTGCTCATGTAGTCAAGCGTAGCGTCATCAAACGTTATGTAGTGAGGGTCTCCGTGAATGACACATGTAGCTGTGTGATCTGATCAATCAATCAATCAATCAGAAATCAATCAATCAATCAATCAATGTAGCGTCATCAAACTTTATGTAGTGTGGGTCTCCGTGTATGACACAGGTAGCTGTGTGGTCTAATCAATCAATCAGAAATCAATTAATCAGTTAATCAATCAGTCGATCAATTAATCAATCAATCAATCGACCCATCTATCAATTAATCAATCGATAAATCAATAGATAAATAAATTAAATAGTAATTAATTACTTAATTAATCACCAATGAGGCAATCCTTAATACAATGTAGCGCAGGTGCATCACAATTTATAAGCGGTTACCTTACCCTCTCGTACACTCGCCTCTCTCTCTCTCTCTCTTCCCTCTCTCTCTTGTAATTGATTCATGTCTTTATCTACGGCCATCAATCTCTCTAGCTACCAGTCAATTCACTGTACTATAGACCCCAGGCATATATTCCTGCACTTCTACTGCCGCACCCGTTGAATAGCACAGGCCTCATGTTCTCTAATTAAAAAAGACTAACTCAAGTTTTACAATTTCGAGTATTTTAAATTTTGATTTAGATTTTAAGTTTTGCCTACTTCGGTATCTAGTAAGATCAATCAGTCGTTTGATTGCTTGATGGATCATTGAATTTATTGCTGGATTGGTTGATTGATTGTTCGATTGATTGCTGGATTAATTGGTTGATTAATTGATTGGCTGATTAATCGATTGATTGATTGATAAATCGATTGATTGCTGAACTGGTTGACTGATTAATCGATTGATTGATTGATGGGCACTCACCCGGAGCTATGCAGGCACCAGCAGGGGTACAGGCTCCCCCTGCAGGACAACAAGTTTCGTCCTTGCGGCAACAGAACGTCCCCTGAAATACGAAAACATTAGAAACACCCCTCGTCTGTCAAAACACAAATAATTTTACGATTGCTTGTTCTTCTCAGATATAAGAGTGACATTCACCGGACTGAAATATTATACCGAAAATGGACTAAATTGACTAAAGGGTTTTATCATTTGGTATTAAAAGTGCTAGATATAAGCATGGTTGACCTTTTCACTATAATGCGTGTTATTAATATTTTTAAGGAGAGTTAGGCGAAGAATGCGCACAGTAAATATATTAGATTATCTGACTGTCCAGTCACTAAACTGATTGATTTATTAGCTCGTTATTTAATTGATTGATTATACTTAATTTAATTGATTGATTGATTGAACTGTCAGATAATTATCTGACAGTTCAGTCACTGCATTGATTTATTAGCTCGTTAATTTAATTGATTGATTATGCTTAATTTAATTGATTGATTGAACTGTCAGATAATTATCTGGCAGTTCAGTCACTGCATTGATTTATTAGCTCGTTAATTTAATTGATTGATTATGCTTAATTTAATTGATTGATTGAACTGTCAGATAATTATCTGGCAGTTCAGTCACTGCATTGATTTATTAGCTCGTTAATTTAATTGATTGATTATGCTTAATTTAATTGATTGATTGAACTGTCAGATAATTATCTGGCAGTTCAGTCACTGCATTGATTTATTAGCTCGTTAATTTAATTGATTGATTATGCTTAATTTAATTGATTGATTGAACTGTCAGATAATTATCTTACAGTTCAGTCACTGCATTGATTTGATGGCTCGTTATTTAATTGATTGATACCTTGGGGCAGCAGACAGATTTGAGAGAGTTGACGGAACACATGTCTAAGTTCTGAGCAGCAGCATCAGATGGACAGGTTGAAGGCTTTACCTCCACTGAAACAACGCACGTAGGAAACGGTCGTTATAGAAACCATTCGTGATAGTTACACCATTATTATTATTATTATTATTATTATTATTATTATTATTATTATTATTATAGACGTTTTATAATAGGTAGTGGTAATTCTTCTCACATAATAAACAAGGCCTAGTGGTGGACTAGTGCGAGAGATAGGTGGACTAGTGCGAGAGATAGGTGGACTAGTGCGAGAGATAGGTGGACTAGTGGAGAATGTTGTGTACTTATATTAACGGCTGGCAATGTTCAGCATATTCTCATATATTTATTATGTATTTCTTCATTTATTAACAGAATGAAATTTTTTAAAAAGTATATCAAATACTTAGCAAATGATGAGAAGCATATGACTTAATATACCTTTAATATAATCTAGATAGAATATCTACATGGCATAAATTACATTTTTAGTATATATTACATTGCAGTTGCATACTAAAACGTAAAACCTGCCTTATTTAACAATTCTTATCGATTTTGCCACTGGCTCCAACCAATGGCGATTTATTCACAGGTGTATTATGAATATCTGAAATTATAATTTATTAACTATCCTACACTATACCTTGTCAAGAAATTAAAACCGCTGAAGTTTCATTTCATTTTACAAGAGTTTTGGTAACGCCAAACAATTGAGAATTAAGAAATAGCCTAGCCTGTCTAAACTCTGACTAAATTTCTCAATTACTATACCTCTACGAATTGTAACTGTATTGTAAATTGTAAAGGACATGAAAAACAGGGGATTGACTGATGATACGGTGTGTGACAGAGAGGATTGGAGAAAGTCTATTCGTATAGAATAGACTTCCCTTGAATAATCTCTAGTTAAACTGGGATTCAAAGGAAGAAGAAGAAGATGATGATGATGATGATGATGATGATGACAATAAAACACGATACCTTGAGCGTTGCAGATCATACACAGCAACAGCAGAATCACAGAAATCAATTCCGTGTTCATATTTAAGTTCATCTCGCCTCTCTTTCTTCTTTGAATTCTATTCGTGCAATCGTATTCAATGTTGGAACACTTTCTATTAACCACTTACGGTGTATACTAGCACATCTTTCTGATGATATTCAGAAAGTCTGCACCAGTTAAAGTCTAAAATCCAACAGTGAAGTCTCTCTCACAGAGTTTTATATCAGCAAATGTTCAATAGTTCCAACTAGAACCGATTTCCAAGTAACTGAAATTAAGATGTGTCTAGTTTTAAATCAGGCTGAAATGAGCTACAACAGCCTTAAAGTGACTTTTTACTAGTTCTCAACCAATCAGCTGCATTTAGCAAATAGGAGGTGATGAAGTAATGGCTTCGTTTTATTCAGTATAGCTTCACAAAAATAATTATACTACGGATAATTTATGCAGGGCTTCAGTTAGCATTAGTCTTAGAAATTCCTGAAATCATATATCAGAAATACACAGATTCATAATGATTATAAAGTCTCTCCTAGCAGAACAGAGGAGGGTTATAAATCTTGATATATTTGCAGTCAGCTGTAATTAAAATTCAATATCTCGTTTCAGATGCCTATAACGTCATATTAATGAACTCACAGTTATCAAATTAGAGCTAATTTAGTCACTGTCACTGCAGAGTTATTCTTGATATTGTTTTTTCTCAATAATTTCTACTTCTTTCTCTTTACAGGCTAAGATAAGCCTAAACATTTTAACTTAGCATTTAACATTTTAATTCAGCATTTAACATTTTAACTTAGTCTTTGAACATTTTAACTTAGCCTTTAAATAATTTTAATTTAGTTTTTGACCTTTTGACAGCCTAACAATTTCATAACAATGTGAATCAACGCGAAGTAGCATACAAGACTGGGAAAAGTCCATGTGCTGATGCGATCCTTGTTTTAATATGTGACTAGTTGATTATACTTGTAATAAACGAAAATATTACCGAAGAAACGAACAAATAAAAGAGGATTGAACGAGCTTAAGAATGAACGAGTGAGCAAACGAAAGAGCAATATAATGACAAATGAATGAATGTGAGTGAGTGAGTGAGTGAGTTAGTGAGTGAGTGAGTGAGTGAGTGAGTGAGTGAGTGAGTGAGTGAGTGAGTGAGTGAGTGAGTGAGAGTGAGTGAGTGAGTGCGTGAGTGAGTGAGTGAGTGAGTGAGTGAGTGAGTGAGTGATTGAGTGAGTGAGTGAGTGAGTGAGTGAGTGTGCGTGAGCGTGGCTGAGTGAGTGAGTGAGTGAGTGCGTGACGTGACGTGAGTGAGTGATGAGTGGTTTTGCGTGAGTGAGTGCGTGAGTGAGTGAGTGAGTGAGTGAGTGAGGGAGTGAGTGAGTGAGTGAGTGAGTGAGTGAGTGAGTGAGTGAGTGAGTGAGTGAGTGAGTGAGTGAGTGAGTGAGTGAGTGAGTGAGTGAGTGAGTGAGTGAGTGAGTGAGTGAGTGAGTGAGTGAGTGAGTGAGTGAGTGAGTGAGTGAGTGAGTGAGTGAGTGAGTGAGTGAGTGAGTGAGTGAGTGAACGAATGAACGAATGAAAGAATTAATGAATTAACGAAAGAACAAACGAACCAACAACCAACCAACGAATAAACGAAGGAACGAGCGAACGAATGAATGATAATATCTTAACTAAAACTAACTGAATTGGCAGATATTTTGACAAAATCAAATTCGATATCAAGCTAAGCAAAATCAATGGTGCCATTAATCCACAGTTTACTCTTCCCCTCTGACGCATTGATAATCGATTGCTACTGGCAGGTCCTGCACTCAAATTCTCAACTTTGTTTTTTGCGAATTCACGAGTGATGTGGGATTTCGCCTACTTTTACAGAAATTATTAGTTACATGCATTCATGTAGGATACGGAAAAGTTTAAAATTGGATCGCTCGATAACTGCTTGTGTTTGCTACAACCGGCTAAAGCTGGTGGAGTGTTATTGATTTTTTATAAATAGCAAAAGGCTGCAAAAAGTGAACTATGAATACTCTATTTTAATCTATTCTCTATAGTTCCACATTGCGTCTTAAAAGTGAGGTAAATTTATTTTAATAAAAATAAATTTAATGCAATAGCTCTCTCTTTTTCATTCTATCTCTCTCTCTCTCTCTCTCTCTCTCTCTCTCTCTTTCTGTCTGCTAAGAAATTATTTATTTCATAAATGTAATGTCTCTTATAAAATATAATTATACACTAAAGATTTTCCAGCTTGTTTATGCCACGTCACGTTTGAAAACATTTAGTTGTATATATTTACATTATACTATAAAGCAAACATCCTTATAGGTCACAAATTTGAAAATTTAAATTCATTACATCTAAAAGTGATAAAAATATTTTGGCTATTTACAAGTGACATAAAATAAAACCTTCATCAATATCTAATTGTCCCTTTTGATACTAAAGAATTCGACAGAACTATGCAGAGCGAAGTGGACTTAATAGACACACTAAATAGAAAGACCCTCAATATCATCCCCGTAGTTGGGGAAAATATTTTCAGAAGATGAGATTTCTTTGTATGTCTGCTAGAGTATTTGTCTGGAGCCAGTGACGTTATTGGTAAGATACTCGACCGCGGATCAGTATGTGCGGGGTAGCCATGTCAGGTAAAACCTCTGTCAGGTAGAAGCTGTGTCAGGTAGAAGCTGTGTCAGGTAGAAGCTCTGTCAGGTAGAAGCTCTGTCAGGTAGAAGCTCTGTCAGGTAGAAACTCTGTCAGGTATAAGCTCTGTCTGGTATGATGTCAGGTAGAAGCTGTGTCAGGTAGAAGCTCTGTCAGGTACAAGCTCTGTCAGGTAGAAGCTCTGTCAGGTAGAAGCTATGTCAGGCTAGACTTGTGTCGTTTTTTCATTACATGTATATTTCAGGATCAGTGAGACAAACAGCAACATCCCAGACTCCGTAATAATCGTTTAGTTGCTTTGGTTTCAGATTCAATAAATCAGTTAAAATTAATAAAATCTTGGCTAGTATAGACAACAAACACCTCATAAAAGAAAATGCGATAAAGATATACTAATCGGCGAAGATCATGCCGGTATATCTATTTCTATGAAGCTAAAGGATCAAATCTTTGTAGATTTGTACAATCTCACTGTCGAGACACCGCTAGTGATATTAAAGTCAATGTTGTTAAAAGGCTACCATATAGATTGAAAGACTAAATCGTATGAAGTATAATATAATAACACTTCATGGTAGAAGTACAATAAAGAGCAGGTAATAAATCTTACAAACACCTAAGAATTAATGTAGCAATAAATATCGAGTTATTAATCACCCACGATGGCATCGACAGACTTTGATAACAAAGCCGAGCAGTAGGAGATTCTTCTAGTAGTCTAAATTCAAAGGTGACGATCAGATCAAAGGTCCTACCTCAAGACTTTTAGTGTTAGATTTCTAAAATAAATTCTGTAAATCGTTTGCTTGGAGAGGTTTCTCAAATCACAGGGCAAGACGATGGGTTCTGGAAGTCCATTCAACAGGTCCAAGCCTAAATCAGAGGAAGAATCAAGTTCACCTGCTCCTGCTCCTGCAGCTCCTGCTCCTGCCACAGAGACTCCAGTCAATCCTGAACCAAGAGAAGCTGAGAAACCCGAGGAGGAAGTTGTTCAGGAGCCGGAGACGAGTTTCTTCAAACTGGTTCACGACGACCCTGAAGTGAAGCAGAAAGATCAGGAGTTCAACACTGTGATGAAAGTCCCAGATCAGAGTCGACATCTGTTGATTAGTCTGAAGCCAATCACGTCTGAACAATTAAACAAGATGAAGTTGAAAGAAGAGCCAGAGAAAGTATTGATTGAAGATGAAGAATCTAATATTAAGGAAATCAAAGCTGAGGAAAAAGAATCGAATGAACAAGAGGAACATATAGAGGTCAGGGGTAGTGCCAGTAAGGAGGTTCAGACAGACCTCAGTGGTAGGGCATGTGGAGAAAGAACAGGCGAGGGTGAAACTAAGATGAGACGGGACATGGAAGAGCAAGAGAGATTTATATACGGAGACTCTGATAGCGGTGAAGAATGTCTGCCAATATTTTCCACTAACAGACGACCACGAGAACGAAATACTCCAGTCACGAGTGGAAGAAGAGAAAGGTTAAACAAGATCGAAGAGTTTGTGGGAGATTTCTGTAAGGACGAATATATGAGATCTTTCTGCAGTAGTCTTGTGTTTGAGAATGAAAATAAATTGAATTGTCAGCCGGAATGTCCTAAGACCCACAACCAGGAAGCGTATCCGGCTCCTCGATCCATCGATCAAGCTTCTCAGGATCTTTATTCCACCCAAGCCTCCTATCAACAGAAAGACATGAAGGTAAATTTTCCAGATTATTCAGCTCAGTCCGAGGAAGTCCTATGTAGTCGTTGTCGATGTATCCTGAATGATTCCGCAAGACAACATGTCGGCCAGGAGTCCGGTCAGTATCCTGGTGGGATTCCAGCTCAGATGTTCCAGGAAGCGGAAGCAGGAAGTCCTGGGTCGAGGCATCTAAATAAAGAAGTTTTCCACCAGGAGAATAGCCAAACTGCAGAGTCACAAAAGTCGATTCCTGACTCCAGGGAACTTGCTAGAATCATTCTCGTCACACCTCGGAATGATAAACCAAACAAGAGCAGTGGGATGATGGATCAATTTCACCGTAGTGCAGATGGGATGACTCAGTTTGATAGGAAAACCGGTTCCAGGCTGATCCAAGGCGTTCAGCAGTATAACACCGCACCACAGTGCGATGCCGCTCAGGTAGAAAGCCCTAATGCCCACATTAGCCCTAATGCCCACATGAAGAGCTATGACATTCCTGCGTCATCTCTTCCTTATCCTGCCGATCCTCGTTTACCCACTCTCTGTATTCCCAATCCTTTCTTCCAGGGTCCACATCTTCCATCGCAATCCATCCCTAGCCACGCAAACCCAACTCTCCAGTCACCTATGAGTCCACCTCAGTATCCAAATCTAAATGTTTCTCATTATTCCACTTCAAACACCTCACATACTAAACCCAGCCCTGGATTTCCTTCCAAGTCGACGCGATGCACCCAAACGTTTCAGGATCTACCTCAAAGCTTCGACCACGGGTTTCTTGTCCTCACTTCACCCAGCGACAACTGGGACAACTGTAACAACGTGGAGGACAGCTCAAGTAAATCCCAACTTGGTGTGGATGCAGCACGGTTAGGTAGGGGCTCAGTGAACAAGTCCACTGCAGGGCTGACATTGATACAAGCTGCGCTCCTGTCTCCTGCTTCAGATGAGAATAGTTTGGTCGGTCACTGCGGCGACTCCTCAAGGGAAGCCCTCCGATCATCGACTGATGCCGGTGTGGATGCCAATAGCGCTCAAGAGAGGATGCTCTGCGAAACGTGTGGTAGAAAATTTCTGCCGGACTCCTTGCTAGTTCATAGGCTGGCCTGTAAACCAGTAAACAGGGCAGGTTAATTGTACGAGTAAGATAGGACTAGACAACATAGGTTAATTGTACGATATGACCTTAGACTGTATTAAGACGTACCAACTCAATGATCTCCGTCCACTCGTTGGGCGATGAAGTAATCTAATCTATTCTAGATTTCATCACAATCTAACAACCGCTGATTTAAATTGATTGATATCTACAAGGAAAAAATGAGTGACATCTGGTGATTATTATGAAGTTACACACGAGATTGAAGCCAGGTCTATCTTATTAACTGACGCACATCGATATGTGCCGTTTGTTCTGTTCCTTCCTATTTATAAGTCAATCTTGATCTGAAAAAACTGGTAACCATTAGAACATATGCCTAATTCCAATAATAAAATATATTTCGCTGCCATCTGGTGATTAAGAGGTTAGGGTTAGATCGTAAAGTCAGAAGCCTTATTCCATAATCTTAACTTATATGTCATGTCAGCCATTTGTGATTGGATTTCATGCGGTTAACTAATAGCGAACGAAAAATATAACTTTAAAAATGCTGCACTGACCGCCAACATGCCAACATAGCGCGATAAATGGAAGGTTGATAACATTTTATGCTATACTCGATCGCGGAGCAGTACGTGCGTGCTAGGTTCGAATTCTGAGCTCTCCCGTCACTGACAACGCTTTCGAGTGAGAAACTGGCGTTAACAATAGCTTTAGTTTTTTTACTATCGGTGCCATCTTTCAAGAGTCATCATCAGCGTCATCATAATCATCATCTTCAACATAATAACCGTCTTCTTCTCCTTCTCTTTAACCAAGTTTTGCTATGATAAGAATAGACCTTTATTTCCATTGTAAATTAAAATTATATAGTAGGCCTAAATATATACAGATATATTTTACATATAAGTAAATTATATAGTTTATACATTATATTATTGCATTTATTTATGTGTATATATATATATATATATATATATATATATATATATTTGCATTGTATTACTTATAATAAATTAGCATTAAGTTTTTTAATCTTTACTTCAAATTCAGTTCATACAAATTAAATTCTTTGGCCATCAGCAAAACTCCGTCATTTGTTTATCAATGTAACGTAAATAGAAAATTAAAAAGTATAAAAGTATAAAAAATACAAAAAAATCGAAAAATCTCTTATAGTCCGTAGGAATAGGTAACGCAGTAAGGTTTAAAGTGATGGTAAGTAGCAACATAACGCCTTCATACGTCATCAAATGTTGCGTGTTTAACATTCTGTTCAGAAGCTCACCGACACTCGTTAGACTGAAGGAGCGAGTCCATAAAGTTCGACGTGGGACATCATGGGCGCAGCCTGGATTTTGCAATCCGTGGAGGTGCTATTTGCTAAAAATTATTTCATTCCGAGTGACACATCAATAGGTACATAGCAACTTAGCAACTGCTCGAATGCGTATAATTTAGGGGCTTAGGCAGAAAAAAAACAGTGACATCGAAAGTGCGACTTGCGGAATGAACCGCATCAATTTCTGCATCAGATGCGGCCTGTTCGCATCCATTGCGACAAGATCACACAGACGCCGCATCTAAAAGGTCTTGGAGCAGCTGTTGCGACGATACGTCGCAACGCCGCCTCGATTAGCCCTAGAGAGATGGTCACCTGTCGCAGAAATTTGTGTCAATAATTAAACTAAGATGTTATTGTCGTATTTATTCGTTGAAATATAAACAGATTTTGAAGATGTTTAACTAATCGACGAAATGCTATCTAGAATTCTAAATTGACGTCCTTAATAATCCCTTTACTGCAACTACGGTAAGCTTGCTGACAAATTACCAATTTTATCTACTCATTGATTTGAAAACTGAAATAAAGTCCCCATTAATTAAACTATTCTTCCACATGTACTTGTGGTTCTATGCATAGGGTTATTGGTTCTGCTTATCCTGCATCTTTTGTCCTTCTATTAATCATACACAATGGAATACTTTTCTCTACTCCGAGTCTATACATCCATTCATTAAATTCAAATATCAACCGAACTACAAAATACCCTTTTCGCGCAGGTTTCTAATTCTACATAATGTCTCAGCGAGTCAGGCCTAATGACGGGGTGTGCCCGCCCTCTCTAACCCCCGTGAAGACGCGGAGTCCCTTCTGGGAGCTGGGAGGCGGCAACAACCCCGCCTACTCGGGCAGCCTCGACGAGCAGTACTACATCACCAAGGACGGGAAAGCCTTGACGAGGGAATGTCACCGTCTCCACGACCCTCGAGTCTACCTGACACTAAATACACACAAGGGCTCCACGACTCAGATTGGTGCGACAGAGTTAATCGGCAGGAGTACCGCAATGAAGGGTTCGGAGCGAGCGGCATCAGTTAAGGGTAGTAGCCTTTCGGTAAAACTGATACAGGGTGGAATGGGCCCCAATATGGACCCTTCACAGGGATGTTGTTCTTCACACGGATTTGGAAATCCACCCGGTGTGGTATCAGTTAGAGACGAGGTTACTCGTATAAATGGAGCAAGTCCTATTTCCCCCTGCCTAAAGATGTTTAAATCATACAACGTGACTAAGTCACCTGGACCTCAATGTGGACAGCTGGGCGCCATAGCTGAGGAGATCTGTCCTCTCTGTTGTCAATGCTGCTCCAAACAACCGACCCCTGAGTTGGTCCCTACCCTCTTTGAGCCGCCTGATCGCTGCCTGGTAGAGCTGGAGGTGACGAAGCATCTGTCGACGAGACTGGCGGGCACCTACAGGCAGTGTAAACCAAAGCTGTGGGAGATCAGCATGAAGGTCCGTCAATATCCTGATTAATTGATTTTCAGATGGTGGGTCAATATCTTTATGATATGATTGATTTGTTGATGAAGGTAGGTCAATATCCTGATTGATTGATTGATTAATTTACTGGTGTAGGTGGGTCAACATTGTGATTAATTAATTGAATTGCTGTTGAAGGCCGGTCAGTATCTGTATGATATGATTAATTTGTTGATGAAGATAGGTCAATATATTGCTGATATGATTGATTGATTGATGAATATATCAATAGTAATTTGTTTTATGTAAAGTCTATTCTTTGATTTGTTTAAAGTGAACAGTTTGCGTTAGAAAAACAATACTTTAAGTTTTACGAGTATCGCTAACTCGTGCTATTTGAAATCGTTTTAGTTTTCGTACACTTGCATAATTGTGCATTCTTTAATTTCTTCATATATTATATTAATTTTAATTTAGTACAGTCGTTGTTTCAATAGTGGAATAGAAGTTAAACTAGATTCAGTCAAAATATCGACGAAGATTTCAATCTAATTATTGAAGTCAAATTATAGGAATTTAAGCCCTGAAATTCTTAATCTAAAGATCTCATTTACCACAGACAACAATTGTTGAATCAGATCCTGATATTAAAATATTTGGTGCCCAGACCTGGAATTAAAAATTGTAGACTATTTGATTTATGTAATTATTTATTGGTTGCTTGATTGATAGATTTATCGATTGATTGATTGACTGGTCGATCGATCGACCGATCGATCGACCGATCGATTGAATGTTTGATTGACACAGGACCTGCAGCAGCCGTTCGACGAGCCTCTGTGCACTGGCGAGGAGCGGAGCTCGAGCCCGGGAGAGACGGGCCTGAGACCCCGGACCTACCGGCAGGAGAGCTACGACCGGCTCAACAGCCTCATGCTCAGAGACCCCCACCCCGTCGACAGGAGCCTGCCGCTCAAAGCCATGAACTCCCGGCCCTGGTAGCTCATCACCCAATCATCTCACAGCATTTTACGATAAACATGATATATTTTATAAGCTCTTTCTTCTTTGTTCATAGCAGATTTACAATTCTTAAGGAGGCCATACACGATCCATTATATCTGAACTGATATCTGATAAGATATATCTGATAAAATGTAGCTCTAATAATAGCCTGAATACACCGCCTCGCAGTGGAAATCAATTGATACTGTAACTTCTTTATGAGCTAATAATGGGTATAGAGCAAACAATTAATGATTATTATATATTTATCTGGCAAGATGTCTTACAATTAATTATTATGTACAATTAATTCGTCATGTAAAGTTCGGTATCTGTATATTCGGTTGCAACTCAACAGTTCGCGTCTTACAATTTTATTTCATTACATCTCAGTCCATAAGCTAAGTAGCAATCTAATAATATACCTGAAAATAGCCTGTTAAACGACTTTGATAAAAGTAGCAAATAAAACAATGTATTAAATTCACCAACATTTATTGTATATTTGTGAACGATTCAGATAAGGTCACTGCAAAAAATTGGAATTTTGGTTTTAAGATTCTGTTCTGACGGAGGCATTGGTTATTTAATCAGATATAGATCTACTAATTTCTTTACAAAATAAATTCAAGTTGATAACATGTGAAAGTAGTAAGCCTATGCGTCAGTGATTACAGGAATTAAATGAAGAGGAATCCTTTAGTGAAGTTTAATTGTTTCCTTAAATCATTAATCACTAAGTGAATAATTGATGAAACTCTAAATGCTCTAATCAGCCAATCTCTCAATCCGCTATTGCCATCCAGTAAACATTTTATGATTTTTCTCTGACCTAAGATATAGAACGAGTAAAGAAACATTGGTCGTCATATGAATTTCTGGACATTAAATCCCGTCAGTTCAATTAAACTTCAATTTGATCATCGGCTTTGCTTTGGCCTGATAGTGCTCGATGTTGTCTTGTAAGAGATCAGCTGCATAAATCCATCATTACCGTCGTTTTCGAACATACGATAGCCTATGAAATAGAAAAGTAGCCTACGTTAGAGAATATGCTGGTCATATGTAACGCATTCCTAACTACTCCAGGTCATTTTCGACCCATGCTGTGTCATCAACCTTAAGAGTTAAACATAACCTAATTAAATCTTAAGACTTGGGTTAGCCAAACACTTCACGTGCACGTAAGAGACCACTAGCGTTGATATTGAAGTATAATTGGACTGCGCTATCGAACTATCGTACTAAGATCAGCCGCGCTGATCTGAGAGTAAAATCTCGGACATTCACTGGACTGGTTATACGGAAAATGGAATAAATTACCTAACGGTTTAAACATGTAGTGTTAAGAAGTTATAGATATCAACATAGTAGATCATTTCACTATAGCGTGTATTTACTTTTTAAGAGTTCCCTACAGTCTATTGGCTAACTCTATTCTGCACTTCAGAGTTCTGATCTCAGAGGGATTTTGCTCGAATGAGCTGAGTGTAGAACACCTTATATCCTCAGTTCTACAGTCACTGAGCTCAATTTAGAAATGTCGAGACCACTTAATATAACTCAGTAAATATTGTCATTAAAGATACAAAATTTAAACGAATGTACTAGTCTCAAATAGGGGATTGGCTGGTGGTGTGGTGTAGGACAGAGAGGATTTGAGAGTCTATTCGTATCCCGTTCCCGGTTAATCTGGGATTCAAGGGAAGATGATGATGATGATTGTTATTAAAGAACATTGCAGACTTCGACATCACAACACTAGGAACATTTTCGGAAAATGTGAAGAAGAATTTATTTACAAACACGTAATGCAAACGCTACTATAACAGTAAAAGGAAATTTGCGCTAAAAGTTTGCTAAACATATTTGCAAAATTTGCAAAATTCAAGCATCAGTTGTAATACACACACTGTCAATGCAAACAAGCGCGATACAAATTGTGAACTAGAACGGCTACTGAGAGCAGCTCTTAGAGAGCACCGAGCTGTGAGCGAGAGCTGCTCACTTCAAAGAGCAGCACTTAGTGAGTCGAAAGAGCAGTGAGAGGCCAACCCTAGATACAATCTCTTACTGCTAAAGTCTTGAAGTATCTCGCCACGTAGCATCGAATAAAAGCAGAATAAAACAAAACGGCAACTATATATCTCAAGACTACGACAGCTCGAAATCCCGAAGATAACATTAGCGACGGACCGGTTCCCGGATTCGAAGCATGTCGTAAGTTGAACGCGGTGAAGAGGCTGATCAAAGGAGCCACTGCTTCAGCAAATATTGTGTGACATCTTACGTGAAAGTTGCTACGAAGAAGCATTCAGAATAAGCATATATTGACAATAAAATATAATTAAATTAAACTAAATCTAAATAAATAAGTAATGAAATAAAAGTCAAATAAATAGTATAATAAATAATATAAAATATAAAATAAATCAGTAATGAATTTAAAGTAAAATAAATAGTAAATAATATAAAAATAAAATAAACATGACGAAAAGAATAAAGAATGAATTAATACAATAAAAATGAATAAACAATAAAAACAGGATTTAAAATTAATTGGTTTACGCCGAAAGACATCATAGGCGACCACAGAAATTTATGCAAAGAGTTCGCTTTGCATGACTACTTTTTACCCCCGGTTTCTCAATCAAAGATGACGTCAGGGTCGCGATAATTGAAAACACTAACAAGATAATCACATGTTTCGAATTGCATATTTTTAAATTATTGCATATTATATGTATTTCTTACTTACGTAATTGCTTTCAATAGCGTACAGAACAACAGTTACTTAATATACTTATATATCTTTTATATAATTAAATTAATTAAGTTAAATAAAGATGTCGACTGCTCATCCTAATTTTTAGTAGATCCGCAGGCAACCCGGCAATAGATATCACAGAAATAAATAAGCATGCAAACACTTGATTTATCAACCACAAACTTTGGCAATCATTTAATTAATAAAGCATTTAATTAATAAATAAATTAAACACTTAATTAAGCGCTTAATTAAATTATTTAATTAAAGTTTTAAACTAACTTAATTAAGATTTAAATAATCCAGCCATCCACAGTCAACTTTGAGAATATCGCGTGAAAGCCATCATGCAGCATATTACTGATTTCACACAACAACGCATTTATTTCGATGGAAGGTGCAAAATTGAAAACAAAACAACACAGGAAGAGTAAAATACTTGTGTGAAATACGACACTAAGCCCCGTATGTATACTACTGTTTTATAGAGCGTGTAAAGCTTTCAGAGTTAGAGATGTAAGTTTACGTGAGTTATAAAAGTAACATAATTAATAAAAAATACACAACTGAATGTAAAGGTAAAATCATCGTTCAAGATGATATCTCTCAGTGATATAAAACAAGAATATATTTAAACCCGGTACAGGGATTGAATCGCGATACTTCAACTGATCGCGATACTTCAACTGATCGCCATGCTTCAACTGATCGCGATACTTCAACTAATCGCGATACTTCAACTAATCGCCATACTTCAACTAATCGCAATACTTCAACTAATCGCGATACTTCAACTAATCGCGATACTTCAACTAATCGCCATGCTTCAACTAATCGCAATACTTCAACTAATCGCAATACTTCAACTAATCGCGATACTTCAACTAATCGCGATACTTCAACTAATCGCGATACTTCAACTAATCGCGATACTTCAACTGATAACTGAAAACAACGTTAAACGCTTCAGATATCCATTTACATCGCAAGCCAACATCATACTTCTGGAAGCTTCCTAATATATAAAACTTGTGTGTCTTACATACAACTAACACAATGATATAAAACTTGGACCTGCCATTTGACTGAGAATTCATGGAATAGACATATCTACAGAAGTATACACACACAGTTGTACAAAATCTAAAAATAGACAAGTAGAAGCGTACGAGTTCATATACAATGTTACAAAGCTACCAGTCTAGTGAGTCTGATTGGAATTTAAGCCTTGGACTGTTTTCTGTGTAGAACTGAGCATACCATCGACGATGCTTAGCTACCAGCGAGTCTTCTTTAGATTTGACGAACATTGGTTTTGATAAATAGCGCTTGTTGTTCCAAATTGTTATATCACGCTCAACCTAATCAATCAATAAATCAATCAATCAGTCACTCAGTCAATCAATCAATTAATTTATCAATCAATCAATCAATTAATAAGTCCGACAGTTATTCTATCTGTTAATCAATGAGTCACTTAAGCAATCAAATGAATAATTATTCAGTCATTAAATTTATCAACCAATCCATCAGTCCGTTTTCCGTGTAACTAGTCCAGAGAATATCCGAGAGTGTATTCTCAGATAAGCGCGACTGGGATTCGAACCCACGATA
Source organism: Enchytraeus crypticus (assembly GCA_905160935.1). Taxonomy (NCBI): domain Eukaryota; kingdom Metazoa; phylum Annelida; class Clitellata; order Enchytraeida; family Enchytraeidae; genus Enchytraeus; species Enchytraeus crypticus. The sequence goes on along the minus strand of CAJHZI010000476.1, from coordinate 883,894 downwards.
ATATAGCTAATGACAGAGTCGTAATACTCACTTAGAAGCGCCTTAGTAACATCAAAGTGATTCACCGTTAGTCAGAAGTCAAACCAGCTGAGAGGTTCTAGAAATTTAAAACAGGGAAGATCGCGGATCAGTATGTGCGAGGTTCAAATCCTGGGCTCGCCCGTCACTGACATCGCTTTCGAGTGAGGAAACTGACGTTAACATTATCTTTGCTAGCTTTTTTACTTAATAATGCTTCAAATACCAGACACAGAATTAAAATAACCAGATCAACGATAGATAGATAAAAGTAGAATAAGTGCAATGAGGTCAGACCATGAGCGCCTCTGCATAGAGAAAGAACTTGGCTACGAATGTTGGGATGTATCTGTTGGCGTAGATATGATGAACCATTCGCTGGGTCAATGGTTCGACAGGTGTCAGCACCTGTAGGTAGGCTCCTCGTCCAAACAAAGGACTGTCAAATGTCAGGTTCACTATGCCAGGTCCTACCTATGAATATGTAGTACAAATATGTAGATTAACACTCGATAAAAATATGTATAAATATGTACAATCAATATTAACACTCGATAAAAATATGTAGATTAACACTCGATAACTTAGATTTTTTATTTCGAATGAAAGAGTTCAAGATAGTGTGTACAGAAAAATGAGTGACTTATTGCTTATGATGAAGCGATTGGTGGACAGGCAAAAACCTGGATTTAAGAAAAAGATAGATTATAATAAAGCGATTAATTGATTGAATCTCTTACTTGATGAGCGACCACTTTTAGATCCAGTAGAGTAAAATCGTAGTCGAAGAGTTTAATCCTGTGAGAGAGGTCCATGACTCCCACGTGTTTGAGCTCTGGGTCTGGATGTTGATTCCACTGTCCTATCCAGGCGTGCTTGGCGAAGCTCCAGAGCTTGCTGTAAGTATAGCGCAGGTCCACCCCCGCCGTCATGATGGGTCCGTGCAGGTGAGATAAGTGAGCCACATCTGCTCCGTTCTCTGGTATTTCCTGTATCAATCAATCAATCAATCAAGCAATCAATCAATCAATCAGTAATGATGTGTCCATGCAGGTGAGATAAGTGTGCAACGTCTGCACCGTTCTCTGGTATCTCCTTGTGATCAATCAGACAATCAATCAATCAGTCAGTCGATCAATCAATCAATAAATCAATCAGACAATCCACCAGTCAGTCAGTCAATCAATAAATCAATAAGCAATCAGTCAATTAATCAATCAATCAATCTATCTATTTATTAATAAATCAGTCAATCAATCAAACAATCATCATCATCTTTCCTTGAATTACAGTTTAACAACGTTCGGGATACGAGTAGAAACTTTTCCATTCGTTTTTGAAATTTTTTAGTACTTCTATTACGACACGACCAGTCTACGGTTGGACTATTCTTCAGAAAATCGGATACACCACGGGTATAAATACTGCAGTTTAAATAAATAATATTAGATACCACTAAAGTACTTATTAACTTATATTTGCAATAGTTATAACAGAAATGTTATCTTAATTTACATTTGGAATGGACTAATAGCAAATAAAATACCTGTATAGTTTAAAAATCTCTACTAACACCATCATTCTTATTATAATTTTTAGTTTCTATAGAAGCACAAGCGACGTCTTCTATTTCTCTTTTTGTACACTTTGTATCTATACGACTTTACACTGAGGTTGTTGAATAAACATATATATATATATATATTATATATATATATTATATATATATATATAGATATATTATATATATATATATATATATATATATATATATTATATATATATATATATATATATACTGTATATATATATATGTTTATATATATATAATAATATATAAACATATGATATATTTATATTTATATATATATTTAAATATATATATATATATATATATATATATATATATATACATGTATATACATATATATTTATATATATATATATATATTTAGATTTATATATATATATTTAGATTTATATATATATATTTAGATTTATATATATATATATATATATATCCCTCATCTACGACAACACCGAACACCGCAAATACCTCTATGTGTGCATTGATGATGTGTTCGCTGCGCCCCCTGTAGGTCCACTCCCCGCTCGAGATCTCCTCTATCTCGGGAGGCTCCCACGTGGGTTCAGCCCCCTCGGCGTGAAACCACATGTAGATGAAGCCATTGCGCTCCAGGGTCACATAGGAGGTCACCCCGGCCTTGTCTGGAACTGAAACGAATATAAATTTAAATTTTATTAAGTACTAGCTATATAAAGTGAATGACATCATGACGTCCCTGATATCATCGCTGTATGAGGAAACGAAAGTTAAACCTTTACTATTATTATTATTAGAAATATAGTAATTAATTTCAATAGGTGATTATTAAATATGTGAAATGAACCAATAATTTTAAAGAGTATCAATGTCTGGTACATTTAATTATAATAATAAATTTATAGTGAGTAATTTGAATAGGTGAACCAATCATTTCAAAAGAGCGAAAAAGTCTGCTACAAATAGAGACTCCGAGTCGTCGAGACTTTTCACCATCTGAATCTTCGAGAATATCTGCAACTTATCTGGTTTGTCGCTTTCAGTCTCAATACTATCGACCAATCTTGATTAACGTCGTACTGATGCTACTGAGTAGGTCGAGTGAGAATGGACGTTCTGAAACCCCATTTAATACTTAGGAAACGACGAACGCCTATACCATGACATAAACTGGATGAGAATGAGAAAACACTTCATCCAAACAATAATATAAACAATAATGTAATGTATGACGTGAGTGACGAGAAGATTAATCGAAGGTGTGCTCTTTGTGTGAGCGCGTCGATGTACTTTGAGTCGACTCGAGGAAGAAGATGTTCTCGAGATTTAACAATTGTGAATGCTCATCGAGGCATTGTTGTTTATTGTGTCTCACCCGTCACCGACATCGCTTTCGAGTGAGGAAACTGACGCTAACCTTAGCTTTACCAGCTTTATGTAAGTCAGTAGAGAGCTATACGCGTTCATCTACATAGGTCTACAAATGAGTACCTTGTCATTCATTCCGGTATATATAAATCATTTAATTTCTGCTTTAGGTCTGCGCCGGTCTAGAAAGCTAGTTTTTATTAGAATAGACCTATTCAGGTATTCCATTCAGGTGTACGTGCGTTTATGAGTTGTGTGTAAAAATTGTATCACGTGGTAGCCCTGCGTGATTTGTATCACGCGGTAACTCTGCGTGATTCAGCATAAAATATGTTTACGATAGAGAACTTGACCACGCCCCTAGACTAGTTGACAGGTATGTGAGAACTTGACCACGCCCCTAGACTAGTTGACAGGTATGTGAGAACTTGACCACGCCCCTAGACTAGTTGAACTTGACCACGCCCCTAGACTAGTTAACAGGTATGTGAGAACTTGACCACGCCCCTAGACTAGTTGACAGGTATGTGAGAACTTGACCACGCCCCTAGACTAGTTGAACTTGACCACGCCCCTAGACTAGTTAACAGGTATGTGACTGCCTCCTGTGAACTGGAAACCTGATGGGCTTCAAGTGCAAAGGAACACTGAGACATTCAGGTCTACACATGAACTAGTGTTTCTTACAATTAGATATTTTAACGGAATACTTATTGCTTCTTAGAGCTATTAAGAAGCAACTATCAAGAAATGAGAAATACTAAGGGAATCCATTCCAGCAGAACTTTGCCGAACCAAACCGAACCTGTCCGAACCAAGCCGAACCTGTCCAAACCAAGCCGAACCTGTCCAAACCAAGCCGAACCTGTCCGAACCAAGCCGAACCTGTCCGAACCAAGCCGAACCTGTCCAAACCAAGCCGAACCTGTCCAAACCAAGCCGAACCTGTCCGAACCAAGCCGAACCTGTCCGAACCAAGCCAAACATGTCCGAACCAAGCCAAACATGTCCGAACCAAGCCAGACCTGTCCAAACCAAACCGAACCTGTTCAAACCAAGCCGAACCTGTCCGAACCAAGCCAAACATGTCCGAACCAAGCCGAACCATGCCTAACCAAGCCTAGCCTTTCCGCATCAAGCCACCAAGCCACACTAAGCCAAGTTGCTACAAGTTACAGTCTTGCATTGAGATGTCGTTTTGAATACAACAAGGCTGAATGCACCGTACTGTACAAAAACAATATTATTATTAGCAGACTTTTTCTAGCAGAGAGTCTTAAAATTGGACGTGAAAAAAAACTTGGCGGCGTCACGTGACGTAGTAACAGCTGATGTTAATCGTGGTAATGTTGTTTACTAACAAAGGCTTGACGGTAGAGTCTAGCACAGAAAATGTATTGTAGTATATGTCATTTAATTGTAACAATGAGTTGGCATGTTATAAAAAGATGTAAAATTTCTATTTAAACAACCTTGATAGTAATAATAATAGCGCCATCTGCTAAGGTTACTGGATTAGGTCATTGTGTGAAAATTTCAGAAAGCTTACAAAATAGTCTAATTCACTGGTAATAAATAGAAATACTACAACAAATAAATAAAATAGATTCGTGCATCATCGACAGATAATTAATCTGCCAGTAGACACAGACTCTGGCTGAAATAGGGATGAGTCGGTGGTTTGTTACCAAGCTGTTCGACAGCGGATCAGTAGATGTGGGGTTCAAATTCTCTTCTCTCTCCATCAATGACTGCTGTCGAGGAGGCAACTGACGTTAAACCTGGCTCCAGTCATTTGAAGAAAACATTAAAAACTAAACTATACAAAGTATAATGACCTCACAACAATGATATACCCAGTGACTGTCCATATAATATACTACATATATATATATATATATATATATATATATATATATATATATATATATATATATATATATATATATATATATAATGTTTGTAGTCTAATTATTTCATAATTTTCTGTAAATCTGAATCACATGACGACCAGGCAATTAAGCGAATAAACAGGCAATCAACTATTATAAAACTTTTTAAATATGCTGACTTAAAATTAAATAGGCCCCTATTTCACGAAACTTATAATATCGATCATTTTGGTAAAATCTTAAAAGATGGCTATCTATTGATACGCTGACTGTTTATTACTTCAAGGTCCATAACAACATTTTTATTTCATGTTCATGTCAGACACTGGAATGAGGAACCGGACGTTAAATCTCTTTCTCTTCTATTGTGTTTATTAAATAGATTTGAGCTGAGTTTATTCATGCAGTTAATTGTTTGGCAGTTCAGCAAACAATTCTGTGTTTTCAAAGACAAACATAAAGGTCCTATTAAATAAGTCATTGGGTTTATATTGGTAAAACAATTTCTTTATTAGCAAATATTAGTTTAGCCGTCAATCCAACAGTCAGAGGCGCATTAGCACTCCCCCTCTAAGCTCATTTATTGACAAATAGGCAGAAAAACAGCTCGATACCAGCAAGAGAGACTACAGTATATAGAGAGGTGCAGGTAGGGACTAGTTACTAGCCGTATCTTTTCACATAGTAAAGGTGATTCGAGTGTGTTTAATTCAGTGTTTATGAAGTATTAGATTGTGTCTATACTATTGTTATGAATTATTTTTCTATTATGGCTGGAGCCAGTGGCGAAGTTGGTAAAACACTCGACCGCGGAATAGTATATGCGGGGTTCAAATCCTGGGCTCGCCCGTCATTGACATCGCTTTCGAGTGAGGAAACTGATGCTAACATTAGCTTTACCAACTTTTTTCTGTACGTATAACAGTGTTCGTAATTGTATCTACGGAATAAAAGGAGGGAAGCAGAAGCAAACCCCAGGAAATTAGATTTCTTGCAAATAGTAGGCCATGGACAGGTTAGTCACTTTATTAGAATTTTCTCAAGAATTTGTTCCTAAACCCCCTTTCATATGTGATGGCATTCCCACCTATCGCTTGTTCTATATCATTATTCACAGCCTTGGAGCGAGTGTGAACGACAAGGATAAACAGAAATAATAGAACCAGTTTTTTACTCTATAGCTCTAGTAAAGTAGAATAGAAATCCAATCAATTATTTTCCTGATATGAATTGTTCGCAAGAACTTCCTTCAATTTAACTTAGAAATATCCAAGTGCGAAAATTTCATAACGATAAGTAACTCTTGATAAATTTTACCCTACAGCTTTGGAAACTGACGACAAATATTTCGTAATATTCACCCATTTTCGAAGTTATTCAGCATCAGTGCTGATCTTCTTCTTCTTCTTTAGTGCACTGCCACGTGGCAGGTTCAAGGTACATATTCATACTCAAAGTCTGTTTTCTCGCTCCATAAGAGCACTCCTTAGATCAACAAGTTAATCCCTTCACAAAGTCTATGCCGTATCCATACCTTATGTAGCCTATAGCTTGGGAACAATATGGCTTCTGAGGTGGTTTCCTGTTGCCTTACTCAGATCTTCTAGTTTACATTTATTAAAATATTATGAAAGAAATGACCAAGCAGTGGTCCGCCATCTCTATCTTCCATTTCACGTACAGTTTTATCGGGCATATTGATTTTTCCACGAATTACTTCATCTGGTTTATTGATTTTGCCATATAACCATTTCGATCGTCTAGCATATCGATTGTTCTAAATCTGAATTAGAATTTTTATGAAATGTTTAATATAATTTTCTACAGTCTTCGTCTACTATTCCTCAATGCTCATTAGTGAGCGTGGCTCCGTTCAGTAATATGTGCCTTAGAAGTATGAGGTGCAACTAGGAGAGAGAGAGAAAGAGAGAGAGAGAGTAGGAGAAATGTAAGAAAGAGAATGAGAGAGAGAAAGAGAGAGTAAGAGATAGAGAAAGAATGAGAAAGAGAGGGGGAGAGAATAAAAGAACGACAGAGAAAGAGAGAGATAGAAAATAAAAGAACGACAGAGAGAGAGAGAGAGAGAGAGAGAGAGAGAGGAGAGTGAGAGAACTATGTTTATTTTAATACACTCAAAATATACAGTGACATACACAAACAAGGCCGTCAAAGAGGAGAAAGAGAGAGATAGAATGAAATAGGGAGTAAAACGTGTGAGAGAGAGAGAGAGAGCAAGAGAAAGAGAGAAGGAAAGAGAGGGTGAGAGAGAGAGAGAGAGAGCATATGTAGAGATACACCTGGCATCAGATCAGCGATAGCATGTAGTATCCGAGTAAAAGGAAGACACGCAAAGGCCACGCAATTAGCATTCTTATACATTAGGGACATAATTGAGCTGAGAGATTGAGAGAGTGGAATAAATTATACAATAATAATGGCCTTTTATAACGCAAAAAGCATTAGCATCATGCAACAATATAAAACACACTCATTATCTCTCTCTCTCTCTCTCTCTCTCTCTCTCTTTCTATTTCTCTCTCTCTCTCTCTCTCTCTTTCTCTCTCTCTCTCTCTCTGTTTCGCTCTCTTTCTATTTCTCTCTGTCTTTCTCACCGTCCACATATTAAGATTATCCAGTATGAGTATTTATTCACTAATTACTTGCATTATCGCCATACTCATTCATATACATGTACTCTAATTCCTTATATATTTGTATTGGTTTCTAAATTGTGGACTAAATGATTTGCACCGCTTCTGGATCTTCGGATTTTGCTCACCGTTTTGCCTTGGATTCCATAGTGTTCGATGTTGTCATTGACGATGTAGAGCTCCAGATGTTGTTGTTTTGTTGTTGATGTTGTTATTATCTTATCCATTGCTCCTTCACAATGATAACCATGTCATATTCAACTCACCTCTACACCTCTAAGTATCTGATGTTTTTCTTCTTCGCCTCTTTTCTTTACTTGTGTGCTTCTAATGAAATCAATCCTTCTTCTATGGCCATCTGATTTTTGATCTACCTTTAACCTTTCATTTGTCTAAAGTGAATATCCTTAAAAACCAGTTTCTTCGTAATAGGCGTAATATAAAATTTTCAAAACGTAAACACGCATTATAGTGAAATGATCAACCGTATTGATGTCGGTCACTTTTTAATTAATACCACATGTTTAAACCGTTAGGCAATTTATTCAATTTTCCGTATAACCAGTCCAGTGTTGTCCGAGATTTTACTCTCAGATCAGCGCGGTCGGGATTCGAACCCATGAGAATTCAATTTACCTCCGGATCTGTCATTTAAAGGTTCATAACGTTAACCACTTCGCTATTGAGACATTCAATATGTAAAGAATGAATTTCTAACAGGTTCAATGTTAACATTTTTCCTTTTGCACATGTTTACTAATCAAGTTTTCTCTATTTGTAAATACATTTTTGTCTGATAAATTTAAACTTTTTTTCTGTTCGACATCTACCATTAATAGTTCTTTTTCTAGAAATGTTAACCATTCAAATACTCAATGTTTGCTGTAATAGGCATAACAAGAATAAACTAGGTACTATTTTCTAGACGTTCATTGACGTCTTTCAATCTATATTTGCATTCACATGTGACCACTACTAAGTCAGCGTTCTATGCAAACACTTGTTCTCAAAACTCTCCTTAGTTTTGTTGTTTAAACGAAAGTAGATCAGAGAAAATCTCGTTATTATCCAATCTCCAGCAAGCTCCATGGCAAAGTAATAGGCCTATAATAATTGAGTCTCTCTCCTCTCTCTCTCTCTCTCTCTCTCTCCGTCTCTCTCTCTCTCTCTCTCCCTCTCTCTCTCTCGCTCTCTCTCATAATATGTTTATCTCTCTATCTTGGTCTCTCTCCCTCTGATAACGTTATTAGATATTGGAGACCTTCATTCTTCCCTTAATTAAAGCTGTAACATATAGGGCTATATTCCTAATCAAATGAGAGACCACAAGAAAATCAGAATAAAGTTTGTAAAGTAATAACAAATGGAAACATTTGAAGGCCAATACGTAGAAAATAAATAAAATTAGTAAAGTAACTAGTTAACTAGACTGATTAACTGATAATTGATTATAATAAAATAGACTGACTAATTGATAACTGATTATAATAAAATAGACTGACTAATTGATAACTGATTATAATAAAGTAGACTGACTAATTGATAACTGATTATAATAAAGTAGACTGATTAATTGATAACTGATTATAATAAAATAGACTGATTAACTGATAACTGATTATAATAAAGTAGACTGATTAACTGATAATTGATTATAATAAAATAGATTGATTAACTGATAACTGATTATAATAAAATAGACTGATTAATTTTTTTTAAATTCGACTGATTAATTGATAATTAACGAGTATAAAGCTACTCACTGTTGCACTGCTCGTCTATATAAGGAATGTGAACACATTTTCCATCATCTCCACGGAACCTCCAGCCATGGAAGGGACACTCTAGGCAGTCTCCCTTCACGAGCCCCCCCACAGCAAGATTGGCGCCCATGTGGGGGCAGTAGGCGTCTATAACATGTGATCTGCCGTCCTGCCCTCGAAATACTGCCAGATTCTTTCCTGAGAACAAAACACCCAAATATACAGGCGATAAAAGTAATTTATGCTAGAAATTATTTAGTTCTTTGACTACAAATTTTTAGTTATTGCTAGAAAAGCCTTTATAGGCACCGGTAGGTTACATACCAGTGACTTGCTAGTAACTTACTGTTATATTAATCTTTGTGGCGGCGTATGAAGAAGTTCAGATGTGTACATTGGTGTACAATGGCGTATGAAGAAGTTCAGATGTGTACATTGGTGTACAATGGCGTATGAAGAAGTTCAGATGTGTACATTGGTGTATAATGGCGTATGAAGAAGTTCAGATGTGTACATTGTCATACAGCGGCGTATGAAAAATTGAGAGGTGTACATTGGTGTACAACGGTGTATAAAGAAGTTCAGATGTGTACATTGGTGTACAATGGCGTATGAAGAAGTTTAGATGTGTACATTGTCGTACAGCGGCGTATGAAAAATTGAGAGGTGTACATACGTGTACATTGGTGTACAATGGCGTATGAAGAAGTTCAGATGTGTACATAGGCGTACAGTTTTTTTTGTCTCAATAGTGCTCGATGTTGTCATTGATGACTGTAGCACTCTAATTGTTGTTATTATGTTATTGTGGCGTATGAAGAAGTTTAAAAGGTGTTGCTGGTGTCATGGTGAAGATGAGTTAAAGTTTCATTGCTGTATATCTGCGGAAAAGAGAATTACCTTGAACTACACAACCTCGTTTTCATTGTAATTCAAGCCACTATTAACTCCTGCACTTAACCGTGAATGGTCGTAAGCTAGAGGATCAACCCACTTTCTCCTCTCTCTCTCTCTCTCTCTCTCTCTCTCTCTCTCTTTCTCTCTTAGTGCACTGCCCACTGGCAGGTCCATGATATATTGCGCTTCCACTCATCACTATCTTCCGCTTTCCTCTACATAACCACACACGAGTTTGTCTTTAAATCATGTAACATATCTAATCTCGGCCTGTCCCTGCCTCGTTTTCTTTCCCTTTCCATTCTACCTTCTATGACCTCTTAATAAACTTTCCCCCTTAGAATATATCCTATCCACGCTGTTCATAATTTAAAATATTGCTACCACGACAGTGCGTTACAGATACGACAATTCTATTGTGCTGTATATATTGCAAATCTTTGAGAACTAACGCAAATTTTTGCTAATAAATCACGTTTATACACAAAAATTCACGTGAATTAATTAGTAACTATTTTATATTACATGGCAGTAGGTTAGATGTTAGGTAATGAAGCGATAAAATACCACATTTCAATGGGTTAGTCCACGCGGCTACATATTAACTCAAGCGTGACAGATGCACCTCTTCAACTCAACTAACGCTACCTTAGTTCATATTAACTGGACACCCTGTGACTCTCTCACTACAAGTGTAATAAGAGAGCGACATTGGAAGCAAACACCAGGGGCAGAGCCTGTGTCAGCTGTAATGGTGACTGTCATGTAATGTAACGTAGTGGTGAGCTGTAATGTAATGTAATGTAATTGTGAGCTGTAATGTAATGTAATGTAATTGTGAGCTGTAATGTAATTGTGAGCTGTAATGTAACGGTGAGCTGTAATGTAATGTAATGTAATGTAGTGTAGTAATGTAATGGTGTAGTGTAGTGTAATGTAATGTAATGTAATGTAATGTAATGTAATGTAATGTACAGTAATTTAATGTACAGTAATGTAATGTCATATAATGTAATGTAATGTAATGGTGAGCTGTAATGTAATGGTGAGCTGTAATGTAATGGTGAGCTGTAATGTAATGTAATGTAATTGTGAGCTGTAACGTAGTGTAATGGTGAGCTGTAATGTAATGTAATGTAATCGTGAGCTGTAACGTAATGTAATTGTGAGCTGTAATGTAACGTAATGTAATGATGAGCTGGTGACTAGGTCATTCAGACTGAAGACTACTCTATGTTTCTCCTGAACCTTCACTGACTCGATTGTACAATAACATTTGAGGTGAGAATTCTGGTGAAACAGTAAAACTGTCCGATGGCTAGAAGAGATAGGAAACATTTGACAAATCATGAGAGACCAATCACACCACGTGCAACACGTTACACTCATCAGCGCCGAGAAAAGATCTGAGAGAATTATAATAATTTCGCGGTATATATATATATATATATATATATATATATATATATATATATATATATAAAGCTGATAAAGCTAAGGTTAACGTCATCAGTTCCACACTCGAAAGCGATGTCAGTGACGAGCGAGCCCAGGATTTGAACCCCGCACATATTGATCCGCCATCGAGTATCTTACCGACATCGCCACTGACTCCAGCCAGTGCCGATATAAATAAATAGATAGATCATATCGTAGGTTTAGCGTTAATGTTGTGTAATTATATATAGCTAATATGCAGCTATTGGCTACATAAGCCTGTACCAAGCATAGTCATTGTGGAAGATTTATCTTATAGATTGATATATTGCACGTTATGGAGAGTGAACAGGAATATGTACATTGGCCCTGTAAGATGGTAAAACACTAGAGAGAGAGAGACAGAGAGAGAGAGAGAGAGAGAGAGAGAGAGAGAGAGAGAGAGAGAGAGACGTTAATTTGTATATTTCAAACAGTTCTCTATTTTCGTATAGCGTGTTCTCTGCCAATCAGACCGTGACAGTCTCCACAAAGTTGAGCTCAGAAGAATCTAGAGACTTCTATATTGTGCCGCTCAATGAATGAAGTGTGTGATACATTACTGCCTGCTTTATTCAAGCGACAAATGATAAATATCTCCGCCTGGTTTATGAAGCGGCCTGAGCTGTCAAGGTTTCACACCATCGCAAGAATGTACAAGAAACTGTGCTTGTTGATAGGCCAATATTAGAATATCGTTGGAATATGACCAAAGTTTACTTTTAATATAACTAATTATTTTAATGTCAAATGATGTTAGGCTATATTTTAAGGCCTATATTTTTGTCTATAAGAAATACTTACCCAGACAGCCTACGTTCTTCACCTCCCCTACTTTCAAATCCCTTGTTTCCATGACGACGAACCAGCCGTTAGGGTATACAGGGGGGATATCCCCCACTAGTCTCCTCTTCCTCACAATGTTAACCATGTCCTTCATCGACCTGTTGCTGTCAGGCACGTACCCAACATCTCCCAGAAACCTGATCCTGTTTATGGGCACGAAGAGAAGCCAGTAGAGGATGAAGACCGAGGCAAGCGCCGCTGCTCCATAGAGATACGTCAGAGGGGACGCCCAGTCTGGCTGGAGATGAAAGGCACTGAGGATGTTTTCCGTTGTGTTTGTTAGAGCTAAAGTCCATAGGCCTCCTACGTCAAAGAGCTGAGAGGCTAGGAAACTGTCAGATATGAAACAGTGGGCGGGGTTTATGATGACACCGAGTACTATTAGAGCCGCTAGCGCAAGAGTCGCCCAAATTAATTTGGTAGATGTTGTTAAGAGCATTGTAATTGAGTAGTGGTGCAATTCAGGGTCGTTGATTTCTATCTACTCATATAATAGCTCAATTATCCAAATAGTTCCGTATTGTATCAACAAGTTACAGATTTTTCTGAAAATATAAAATTAGCAGTAAATAATCAACAATTAATTAAATTATTATGATCAGCAAAGATTGAGCAGTTATAAATATTAATAATAACACGTATTATAGTGAAATGATACAACATGTTAATCACTTTTTTAATCGCAGTCAGATCTGGAGCATAAACTTACGCCACACTAAACGTGAGGAGTAAGTGACTTATCTTGAGCAATACCTGACACACTGACATCAGCCTCGAGTGAGGAATAGGACGTTAAATCTTGAATGTGCTTGTAAGCTTCGGCTGTGTGACTGCACCTTAGTTTCATAGGCGACTACTGCAGATATGGGAATCACATCGTAAATAATATGATCCGTATGATCGCATAACAAACACGAGACAGTATTCGTTGAAATGTCAATGTCTTAATTGTCGGATTAATAAGCGTATAGAGTAATATTGCCAGTAGGTATTGAATAGAGTTTGGTTGTTTGGTTGACATTATTCTCACACTGGGTGAGACGTAAATGCCATGGTAAAATAAACATTAATTCTATTCGAGCAGTTAGAGAACTATGTAACGACAATTAAAAAATCACACACACTGCACTAAATAGTTAACAGTAAACAGTCTTAATGTAAATAGTTAATAGTAAACACGTCCCTGACATCATCCCTGGATGAGGAAACGGACGTTAAACCTTTATTATTATTAACAGTGTAAATCAATTAACATTTACAACCTCTTCGTCTACTAAATTCAGTGAAATCGCCTGCCTCTGTTCATTCAGCTAAACGTCGTATTACTGTGGAATCTAATAAGATGCCTGATTGCTCATCGCTTCAACGGTTCCTACAAGCCATCAATGTTGTTGATCGCAGGATAGAGAAACACTTAAATACACCTGTGATTAGCTGGTCACATGTACGTGTAGGCCTTTAGGCCTACAAGGCTGCAGCCGCATGGCTTACTCTATCGAGCGTTGTACTAATGACGCACAGCCAATCAGAGGTGAGGAAAAGCCAGGACATATTTTAGGTGGTTAATGAAAGGCTTCCTTTAATTAAAGCTGCTTACCTGATTCGAGCGTTTAAGTTAAAAAAATGTAGAAGTAAGTTACAGTAAAATATTAGTATATATTATTGTTGAAACTTTAATTTTTGCAGTATATACTTAAAACTTAGTAGGGCTTATTTATTTCATGAGTAGCGCGCTAATACACATGTAACTAACAAATAGCGTTATTACGCACGATATTCCACTGTTGCGTCCGGTGCGCTGAAGAATAGATCAACCGTTAACTGCACGTGTCGTAAGAGGCGATCAAATCAGGACTGAGACAGGTAACGGGAAAACACATCAGAAGCCAACGTTGTCATAAGCTATAGGCTACATAGGCTACACAAGTTATGGATAAGATAAAGCTTTTATACAGAGATTAACTTGTTGATCTATGGAGTGCTCTCTATGGAGCGTGAAAGCAAACTCTGAGTATGGGTATGTGTCTTGGACCTGCCACCTGGCAGAACACTGTAGAGGCAGAGAGGGTGAGAGAGACATACAGAGAGAGAAGGTGGAAAGAGAGGGAGAGAGAGGCAGAGAGAGAGAGAGAGAGAGAAGATAATTAGTCCTGCGCATACATGTAGATTAATAAAGATATCAATTTCTATCTCGAAAAACTACCAATATTTGACTAAATGACAACTTGTCAGCGGCCTTAAGTTAGTCCGTAATTTAAAGAGTGAAAATCTGACCGTGTGTAGAGCATCTGCAGTAATTACTACACGAATCAGTTTTTAACTGCAAGAGTAGCAGTCAATTGAAGCTTTCAGGATTACATAGTTAGTCAGTAATTTAATTTAGTTACGCCTACCGGTTATCTTACTGCACTTGATTACAGGATTACACAGAAATAGCAGGACAGTGACATTGCGTGTCCATACATTGCGCGTGACATTAGTAACATTAGTAACATCACGTGTCCATACATTAAGTGTCCATTCATTAAATGTGACATTAGTGACATCACGTGTTCATAGATTAAGTGTCCATTCATTAAGTGTGACATTAGTGACAATAGTGACATCACGTGTCCATACATTACGTGTCCATACATTAAGTGTGACATTAGTGACATTACGTGTCCATACATACCAGCAGTTCAAATACCGTGCCACACCGTTGCTTATGTATATTATATTTTATTGACAATAAATTATGCTAAACTATGCAGTTGACTTTATAATGGCAATGAAATGTTATCCAGAGACAAAGAGAAACTAGAAATTATCTAGTTAACGGAAGCCCAGAGTCACATGACCGAATAAAATGTTTTATGAAGTCTCTGTACTATCAGAGTCTCTAATGACTAATCTCTTGATTCAACCTCATAGATGTTGTCCTGGATAAATGGGTTGAAAACTAGGCACAAGTGTAAGGTCATCAACTGTGACAAAGAATTATTATATTAAGATCATAATTATGTCAGTACTCACGATTGTCCAAGTATTTCATAGTTTCTTTTAGATCAATCTGTTCTAGTCCTTTCATATTAAATTATAAAATTAAATAACAATTAAAGTGATCCTGACATCATAGATAACATCGAGAACTATTTAGACAAATCCAAGCCAATAAGCAAAATGACGGTCAAAAGGCGACGCAAATTCAAAAATGGTAAAAAGATAGGCTAAATTGAAAATTTTATAAATTATATCAATATAATTTATAAAATGAATTTTAAAAAGCACTATATTCAGCTTTCCGTAGAGATCCAGTTTACAGACAGCTGTTACAATTATAGCTACATACTGCACCTAACCAATTAAAGAGACTGATCAAGACAATACTTTACAGTTTTCATCCAGTATGCGGCCCATGCACGAAGTAAATTTTGTTTGAAAATGCTTCCATAAATGCCTTTATTGTTTGACGAGGAACATAAAGGTATTAATAAATTGATGGTACGCTTCAGTGCTCGATGTTGTCATTGATGACTGTAGCATTCTAATTGTTGTTATTTATTTTATTGTTATTTTTCTAATTTAGAACATTTTGCTAAATTTTACTATGTTGATCAGAGAATTCCTAAACCGCTTAATGATCACTGCATGGTGCTCTAATATCAGAGCCTGTTTTGTATCCACTGCAGAGAGATTTGGGGTCTTTTAATGCAGGCCTGTATGCTGGCTGTGGGAGGCGATACCTCATAAAATTGTCTTCCCCAGACAAAGGATTTCCCTCCTACCACCCCCTGTAAACGAAATTTACCTTCAATGATATTCACAGCTTTCAAAAATTCGCTAAAGAGTCGGTTGCAGGCCATACATAGAGTTGGTCACTTAATCGATATCTGAATAGAAAATCGGAAAAAAAATCCCAACAAATTTTGCTCCGGCAAAAAAATTTCAGTGTCAAATTTTATTTCAATTGTAAATTGTAAAAGTGTGAAGTGTAAAAGCTATTCATTTGTGTGCACGTTTTTGTTGAAATTGGTAACCAATACAAATATTTATATTTTGAAGGTCAAGGTCTAATTCTGTCTAATTTGACATTTTCGTAAGTGTTTCAATTTTTCCATATTTAAATATTTACTGTAACTAAATAATCATCCACGATGATTTCAAGTTCTGTTTTATACTTAATGTGTTGTTTAATGACCGTAATATTTTTGTTAGAGATGTAGTTTTTTTTGGTAAAATCACGGAAGGCGCATTTAACTCATATTGGAATCTGAAAAAATGTGTGATTTTGCGATCTTATGATCTGGTAGCACTACGTTTTAGCGTCAAGTATCGTGCTTTCTGTTGAATGACTGTATATCCTACGTAACCACTACTTGAGTACTTGCTAATTTTGTCGTATCACTTGACCCCCCTCTTATGTAACGGTTTATGTTCACCTATATTTATGCTCACTGCACTGGCGGAGCATACTGCTTGACGACAGAATTCGCTGTCTCTATTTCGTTGATCTATTCGTTGAATAGATCAACTCCACTGCTGGAGTGACGAAGTCGGTAAGATACTGGACCGTGCATCTGTATGTGCGGGGTTCAAACCCTGGGCTCGCTCGTCACTGACATCGCTTCCGGGTGAGGAAACTGACGTTAACCTTAGCTTTACCAGCTTTTGAAAGCAGACGTTGTTGAGATTGTTGCTGATATTGGATATTGTTGCTCTGTTGTAACAATATTCAATGAATAATAAATAGCTAAATTAACTACTTCAGAAATAAATTTAGTTCAATTCGTATCAATTTGGATCTAAACTAATAACTTAGCTATCATCCAGTCCTTATTTTTATCTGTCTAAAATAACTATCCTGTAATCTGTGATTTTGTCCTATTTATGAGGTTGACACATGGGGTCTACTTAGGGAATGGAATCTTAAAGTCGGCTATGCTTTGGCCTGCCACCACCAATTGCACATCACAGGCTTTTTATGTACCTCTAAAATATACCTGATTGGTAACTTATTTATTCATTGAAGTGGCTGTTATACTAAATTGTATTATTAATTTATTATATAATTATATTATTGTATGTTTGGGCTAAAGCACTTTATAAATGCTATTACTTATTTTAATTCAATTTCTGATGTTTTTATTTTCAGTAATTACTTTAAGCTACGGTGTTCTTGGAGTAGAGTGATAAACTGTGGAAACACATGAGTTGAATCAGATAGCTCAGGTAAGGTTTATCCTCTGCATCAATCAGTTAGGTCAGGTAAGGTTTATCACTTTATCAATCATTTAGTTCAGGTAAAGTTTATCCACTTCAATAATCATTTAGTTCAGGTAAGGCTTATCACTTCATCAATCAGTTAGTTCAGTTTAAGGTTTATTCACTGCTTCAATGGTTATCTCTGGTAAGGTTTATTCATTTCATCAATTAGTTAAATATTTCAGGTAAAATATATCCACTTAATAAGTCAGTTCAGGTAGTGTCTTAACAGATTCATTGCATTAATCAATTGAATAGCACTTTTGATAGATTTAAGTATCCTGTCTATGTTGCTTCAATGTTGCTTTTTTATTTTAATCACAATTTTATCAAACTACTGCCTTTTACTTAGTAATATGCTCAAATCATAAATTGTTTGTATTATGACTAATGAATTAAATTAATGAAGAAACTGCATATAGCGATATAGGTAAACAGGAATTCAAGGGAAGATGCTGATAATGATGAGGACTGATGAGGAAACTATGTGATATTAATCTACGTAGAAAGTTAAACTAAATATTTAGCAGTATGTTATTAACTAGAATCTGTTTAACCTCTATTGATTGTATTACAGCTGCTACTCCTCTACAAGTGTATGACTGGAAAGACAGGTGAAGGATCCATGGAGAAGAAGATTCCAGAGAAGCTTGGCTACCTGGAGTTACCGGCAGAAGTAGGGCCTTCTGACAGCCCTAGCTGGATGAGGCAAGAAGGGTTCAAGGACAAGTTTCTGCGCAAAACTAAAGAGAATCCCTTTGTTCCTATAGGTAGTGGCTTAGGAAATCTATTTGGTAAAATACATTCTTTGTAGAGCTGCAATCGCACAATATCTTGAGTTGTCAATTTGGTAGATCAATTTCCCCTTAACTGTATAATATACTACTTTCCTTGTAATACTACTGTCAATCTGAAACTTCAAGATATCTATTAGGTAGATCATTTTTCTTTAATTGTATAAGGAACACTAGTTATATAGTTTTAGGTTATTTTCTCTTGTCTAATATGCCAGGATGCTGGTTGAATTGTTGTTTGCATGTTTCCTGAAGTGAGAGGAAAACCTAAACTAAAAATACATCCCCTTTTTCTCTTCGTCTTATTGCTGAAACCTGTAATTGTACAAATTTTCTCATCTTTATAGCGTTATTGGTCTTTCTACTCACTTAATCGTATAGTATCTTTCATATCTTAAATTGAACAGAAATAATGTGTCTCAGATCAAATTAATGATTGTTTGATTGATTGACAAAATCCTTGATTTATTTATTGATTTATTAATCGATTAATTTACGAAGCGAGTTAACATAACATTACAGAGTCAGGAAGCAATTATATGCTTGATTAAGACTCATCAGGCTCTTAACTAAAACCAATTCATATAAATCAATTCATACAGACTTCATGTCAACATGTGAAATTTATAGGTAGTCTATGTATAACACTGAACATGCAATTAGCATCTAATTTACATGTTCTTATGTTTATCATATTTATTTTTAAAAGCATTCACTGACTCTGCTTCCACAACTTCGCTTGGCAAACTATTCCACGCATTAATAACTCTCTGACTAAAGAAAAATTTCCTTAAATCTAGTCTACTTCTAAATTTACTAAGTTTATAAATATGTCCCCTAGTGCTTTTGTTGTTTGATAAATTAAACCAAATACTGTGGTTAACTTTGCTGAAGCCTTTGAGTATCTTAAAAACTTCTATTAAATCTCCTCTAGTTCTTCTCTCACTTAAAGAGGTTAATCCTACGAATTTTAATCTATTCTCATAACTAAGTTTTTGACAGTCAAATACCAGCCTTGTTGCTCTGGCTTGTACCCTTTCTAATTTATCGATATCTTTCTTAAGATAAGGGCACCAAGCTTGAACGCAGTACTCAAGTTTGGTCCGTACAAGAGCCTTATAGAGCCTTACCACAATATCTTTATTTCTACATGCAATTGTTCTTTTAATCATTCTTAATACACAATTAGCACTATTTACAACTTTATTACTATTACTAAATTTAAAAGAGCTATCCACAAAGACACCTAAATCCCTCTCACTGTTTGTGGATTTTAGTTTAATATTGTTCAAAGTATACTCAATTTCTAAATTATTATTCCCTATATGCATAACTCTACATTTCTCAGCATTGAACTCCATTAGCCAATCCCTAGACCAATTCTGTAACATTTTTATATCATACTTTAAAATCTCAGCATCTTCAATGTTGGTTACTAGCTTTGCTACTTTAGAATCATCTGCGTTAGCGAGTGAATACTGTGAGTGTGTGATGAAGTGATTGATTGATTAGTTGAATGACTGATGATTGATTAGTTGTTAAACTGATTGATAGACTAGCTGATTGACTGATTAATTCATTTGTTGATTTACTGATTGATTGCTTAGTTGATTGACTGATTGCTTAATTAGTTGACTGATTGATTGATTGACTGATTGATTGATTAGTTGATTGACTGATTGATTGCTCAGGTCTAGGCATGACGGTGGCGGCTCTAAGCTACGGCCTGTATCAGATGAAGACAGGGAACAAGGTAATGTCACAGAGGATGATGAGGCTGAGGGTGGCTGCCCAGGGCTTCACGGTGGTGGCTCTACTCGTGGGTGTTCTCTATCAGGGGCAGAGGAGGCGCTCAGGTGCTGAGTAGAAATCTGTGGACGAGGGGTGACCTAAACCCCCGGGGAGGTGGCGAGCCCAGGAGGGGGTAAAAACCCATTGGGAGCTGTAATCAATGTTGTGATGAGGTCATGTCATGGAACCAAAGACTGGAGATAATTCTAAGACCAGTAAATAAATAATTTGAAGTCAAAGTGTAGGGTACGCGATGGGGCTTGGGTGGGGGTGTTTATCAACTGTTTTTACATAGCCAGTGCTGGCTGGAGCCAATGTTAACAATAGCCTTAGCCTTGCCTTACATAGGCAGATCAAGAAATGAAAACAGTTCTACAGAATAGACGTAAACAATGCGATGAAAGTCAGGTGGCAATTAGCAGCGACAAGAGATGATTGATTTTTGTCGTGTGGAAGTCATAGAAACATCAGCATTCCAGACATCAAGTTGACTTGAAGAACCGGTTATATCATCAGCCGATCTGTTGAAGTGGGTGTAAGATGTGTATGAGAGATAACAATTAAAGCATTGGAATGAACTGCATTTAACCCTCACTTCAAGAATAAAACGTTATTATAGCATGGGAGAGAGTTTGTGAGGCCACAGCTCCTCTCAAGCCACACCTCTCAAGTCACACCTCCTCTCAAGCCACACCTCCTCTCAAGCCACGCCTCCTCTCAAGCCACGCCTCCTCTCAAGCCACGCCTCCTCTCAAGCCACACCTTCTCTCAAGCCACGCCTCCTCTCAAGCCACACCTCCTTTCAAGTCACACCTCCTCTCAAGCCACGCCTCAAGCCACACCTCCTCTCATGCCACGCCTCCTCTCATGCCACACCTCCTTGAACGCCACACCTCCTTGAATGACTGTGTAGTGTAAATATAACTGTTGTAAATAAGTTTCGACAATATTAGGTGATGATGAAAAATAATAAAGATGAAATATATGTGACACTGCGAGTGTCTTATTTTAATTTTTTTAGTGGGAATATTTTTAGATTTGTGAGATCTGTGGCTGTAACTGAACGCCCATGCGCATACTTGAGAAATTATAGCTCAAGTGTACGGATTCTGCGGCAGATAATGTAAAAAACAGCTCATCACTGCATTGTAGATCTCTTATGTTCAGTGTAGTGCAATAATGAAGTAGCCTACAAATACTTCGTTTCAAGTAAAATGTACTCAAACGATACTTTTGCTTGTAATGAAGTAGGAAATTTACCTCGATACTTGTTACTTGTAACAAAGTAATTCTGTAGTACTTTTACAGCTGCTGAAGTGAAAAAGTCGCGTTAATTTCGAACAAATGTAAGAATATAAATCGCCATTTGTATTAAATAATAAAGGTAGAACCGCGTCTGACTTCATTAACGAATTAGACAGGAGAACCAGTGCCTTTACAGGCGACCAGCGTGAAAAAGCCTTTCTATGGCAGCGCCTATCTGTTGCACTCCAGCGTTTTAATGCTGTATGCGTTTCGTGGCACATTGGCGAATGCGGCCTCCCAGAGCGTAGAGGAACTATTTTAAATATTTTTTCATCTTTCTTTTAATTAAATAAAGTCTTTTTTATCTTATATTTTAGCCCAGGGCCTAATACAGCCCAGGACATTTATAAAGAAAGGTAGAATTACAATAACAATAATGATTCATCTTTAGCCTACTTATCTATGATTTGGAGCTTGTCTACTAGCTTTGTTTCAAGTGTGGAGATCAAGCGGCTAAAATCTCAACTCTCTTATTCTTATATAGTGATGGACATAGTCAAAGACTTGATTCAATTAACTTCAGAAATTTCTGACTGGCGAATTTTAAAATCATATAGGCATAGTACTGAATGCATGTAGGGGTCAAAAATGAAAGCGTACATGGATATATCGGCTATGTAGTTGGGTATGGAATGAAAAGTTATTTTGAAATTGAATAGCATTGTATCTCGTATCTCGTAACGATACGCAGCCTATTCTTGGACCAATTAAGGGTAATTAGTCTATTAGTGCTTTAAACCAACAGAGAACGCAAGAGATCAGCTTTAAAACAGAAATACAAAACTCCAAACTGTGAAGGTGAGCGTTGCTTGCCACAAATGTCAGAAGTATTATGGTATTTTAAATTAAAATTAACTATCGAGTGTTGTATATCTTTATAATATCCATCAAGAACATTTTGTATAATGGTGTAGGAATAAACGTTCTTCATATATTATTGCTTATCAACAGACCGTTTACATTCTGTACAATAGACCCCGTGTGCCTACAGCTCATCTCAGCTTTTTATATTGATGGTTGAATCGCTTTTAAAAATCTTCAGTAGGGAACTGAAGGCCTAATCAGCAAAGCTTCAGCGTACGCAGGCCTATTATATTTTTGGAATCATGCGCACATATTTTAAGTATGAAAGCTTAAAAAGCTAATGTTAGAGCCAGTTTCTTCACTCGAAAGCGATAGAAATTTATATTTATATACTATCATACGGGAATCATTCGGTAAAAAATACATGGTCTTCACTGCTATAATTTTTGGTTCAAGTGGTAATTGAGAGCTACGGGAAAGGTCAGAATATTTCGCCCCCCGCCCAATGTTTGTTACAGGTCTCCTAGTCCCTAATATGAGCCCCTAGCAGAGGAACGAAGCCTCAGACAAAATGAGATCTAGTGGAACGCAGTTCTCATGCATTCTCCCAACTTTAACCACTGACTATAGCACATTTAAATGATCCTGAACTTGCAAAAACTCAATACTAAAAATACATAATAATTTAGTTAACGTAATCGCAGAAAGTAAAATCGCTGCTTTAATAAACCTTAACTAACACCAATAAACCTTAACTAACACCAATAAATCTTAACTAACACCAATAAACCTTAACTAACACCAATAAATCTTAACTAACACCAATAAATCTTAACTAACACCAATAAACCTTAACTAACACCAATAAACCTTAACTAACACCAATAAACCATAACTAACAGCAATAAATCTTAACTAACACCAATAAATCTTAACTAACACCAATAAATCTTAACTAACACCAATAAACCTTAACTAACACCAATAAACTTTAACTAACACCAATAAACCTTAACTAACACCGATTTGTTAAAGTCAACCTTTGAACGCTTCACTGCTTTGGTCCAACCCATGGCCCTAGGATAGCGCTCACTTCAGCTAAACTGCTTTCTTCTACTCCTCTACTTGACGTTTGACATAAAACAAATTATAACTATGAATACCAGTAAAATATATAGACTAATTGAAGGACATGACGAGAGGAGACTAAGGGGAGCTAAGCCCTCTAAATTCGGCGCTTAGCCCCTCCCCTAATTTCAATCATTTCGTTTAGCCTCACAATCAGCCCCCTCTATATCCATACCCAAGTCTGGTCCCTGGGCTAATTATAGCAAGTGTAATTATAAGTAAACTCAAATAAAATTATGATAATAATAATAAAAATAATAATAAAGGTTTACCGTCCGATTCCTCATCCAGGGATGATGTCAGAGACGTCCCCACAGCATCTATCACTACAGATCAATTCACCCAGACCAATATGCAAAATAAATGTGCTGAGGAGAATTAAGGTCCCAAACGAAAGCCAATCCGGTGACTAAAAATGGTCATGGTCTTAAGCTTGCTAGAGAAAGTTGAAAGAGAAAAACAATAAAAAGACAATAGCGAAGAATAAACAATAAAAACAATAGCGAAGATTAGCAAGTAAAGAGTTCATAAATTATGCAAACTTCTTATATTTGTCATGCAGATTTTTAAATTGATTTATGGACTGTCTCAACAACTGCTTCTGCAAGTCCATTCAAAACATTAACAACTCTCTGACTAAAATCGTTACGTATGCTGATGCCTAGTTTAGGCCTATATTTTTGATTTAATACGCCTATACTTATGACCACTTTGAAGCAGTTACAGCAATTTGTTAAATTAAACTATACAATCAAATTTACTAAACCCCTTTAGGATCTTTAATACTTAATAACCTAAATCTTCTCTTATTTCTTCTATCCCTTAAAGCACATAATCCAGTAGACTATATTAGAGTGGGTTTCCGCATCTAAAACTCGTGCACTCCTTTACACATGTAGGCCTAGTGATAGGCCTATTATCATAGATACAGCCCAAATGTTTATTAAGTTCTCTATTAATATGTTTAAGCATTATATTGATTCCATTTTATGATATTCTATTTTAGTTTATAGCTAAAAGTTAACCCATATATTTAGTTTCAAAGTGATTGAAGAATCGCTACTTTTCAAACGTTGATTACACCCGCCATGAGGGAGCACGAGTGAGCGGGGGAGAGGCGATGTAGAGGCTACTGCACAGTCTGTCAAAGTGAAAGTTGTTTATATAGTAGGGCCTAGGCTCCTACTTTCTCCACTTCCCAGTGTAGTAATACTGTTAAATAGACTCATATACTTTGGATACCTTTCCTATTGTGAAAATCGTGAAAATCTCGTGAGTTTCACGTGGTTATCGTTAGGCCAATGATTGCTTTTGTTAGTATTTGCTATTGTTACTTAGGTTATTTATTGTGCTGTTAGGCCTATTTGATATTAGGGTCTATGATACGTTAGAGCCTATGATCATCAGACTGTTGGACTTCGTTGTAAGTCAGTCAGTTAGTCAATCAATCAAACAATCAATCAATCAATAAGAATTTTACGTTCGGTTCCTCGCCAAAAGGCAATGTCAGGGACGAATCAAGCACACTCTGAACCAACCGACACCAGAATACCACACGATGAAACTGGATATACAAAAACCGCAAGATAAAGAGAGGTCAAAACAGTGCAAGTCCAAGAGCAAAAAAGCCAGGATAGCCAGAATATTTTGACCTATGGCGGAAAGAGATGGATTTGAGTAAATATCTTAAATTAAGATATTTACTCAAATCCAATATAGATATAATTGACAATATTTTCCACTGACAAAGCCTACATGCGCAGTCGTAAGAAAGCCTGCCCGAGATAAGGACTCAACTATTAGAGCATAGTCTGTGGACGTTTTCACTCGGATATTCGATAGTAGGGATTTCCAATTTACAGATTAATTTTATCATGAAATCAAGCATCTTAACAGTTTTGCTATTATACGACTTATGCAATTGTAGATCGGGCAAGTTATAACCATAATTCAACATACAGAGCCTATTCCAAGTACAATTTCCTAAATATTGTAGCGGATATTTAAACGGGTAGATTAAACTTTAAGTTTCTTTTTTGTTGCATGGAAGAAATTTTTTAGCCTATTTAAATTTTTTGTTTAATATTATAATTTTTATTTAAGTAAAGATTCAAAGATTTGCTGTCTATGTAAACGTCTGTTGTTGTTGTTGTCACTAGTCATGTGCTAAATGTGAATTAAAGCGACAGAGATGTCGGTTGAATGTTGGCCCAAATGTTGCAACCATAACCCTAACCTAACCCTAACCCTAACCTAACCATAACCCTAGCCTAACCCTATCCTAACCCTAACCATAACCTACCCCTAATCTTATCCCTAACCCTAATCTAACACTAACCTAATCCTGACCCTAATCCTAAGATACTCAGAGGTGGAACTATTCAAACTATGACTAGAAAATATCGGCTCATCATTTATATAATAATAAGCGCTGTTCATAGTGCAGCAGTTCTAACTTCTTATCCTTATAATGTGCTCTCCTAGCCATTATCACTTCGTATAATAAATGATATAATAAATATAATATATATCATATAATAAAACATAATAAATGCACTAATATACATGTATACTATAATAAATAATATATTAATATATAATATAATAAGAATAATAATAAGAATAATAATAATAAGAATAATAATAGTCATCATCATACTCATCATAATAATAGGATAATTATTTATTAATATCATAATAATATATAGAATAATAAATAGTAAATAAATAATAACTTCGTATTAGAGAGCAAGCTGAGCTAAACATCATCAATTAGATTGGGTTGTTTCAAACGACATACTACATCTAGTCGTAGTTCTTGGTTCTGATAATTAGCCTAAATTAGGACGACTGTGTACACGGTAAAAACTTCCACTTCCACACGGTACAATTATACATAATTATAGTGTAGAGATGAAAACAATTGACACGCCATGTAAGCACTATCAAAAATACAGCAAGAATGATGGAGAGGAGAAGGGAGGACAGCGCCGATACAAAGCAACTAGAATTAAACGAGCCAGGCTGTAATGTACTTCTGCGAAGTTGGTCGACTCATAATATTCCCCACTACATAATCATATGTCTCGAATAAGTAACTTTCACATATAACTAATCTCCAAAATGATCAGAAAATTCCCATCATCTATTAATTTCTAACAACTGGCTATGTATAAGAGGAAATTTATAAAATATCTACGTTTAGTATTGTATGATCCCACGTCACATCTCTGACTTGTGTTTTAACTTTCACGACTTCCTGAACCTATAAAAGGCCTACTATAATTAAGATAAGATTGCAAGGCTTCACAAAGTCTAGTACCAAGTTTATAAGTCAGTATTTATGTGAGATAACTTGCATGGATTTAAAAGTCAAATTGAAACCTGGATTTCGTATTGTGGTAAACAGCATTATTGACTGAGATTCATGATTCAATAATGTTAATTATTGCTGATTTTGGGATAGAAATAAAATTTTATTGTCACCTGTTTTTACCTGTATTTTTCTTATCTATCATTAGATTAGTAGAAAGTTCTATAATTATAGAACTAAAGTGTACTAAACGCTGATATGAGCATTATTCCCTCTCGCAGAAAAATTAGCGTAATTATTTCCTGAAAGAGGAAAGTGACTGTACAGATTCTTTCAGCTATAATTTTATTTAGAGAAGAAACTACAGAATATTTAACAGTACACAGTGCGTCTTTAGAGCGCAAAATTAGAGACCAAGATGGCGACCGCTGACTGTGCGAAAAATGTTAAATCTCTGCTAGAATGTACGTTGTGTATGTCGATCTTTAAGCAACCCAAAGGTCTTCCATGTTACCACACATTCTGTCAGGATTGCCTGCAACAGTATGCGGATAAGAATGATACTGGAGATAATCTTCCATGTCCTCTTTGTCGTAAAGTGTTCCATATTCCACCTCAAGGTGTGAGTGGTCTACCTAATAACTTCATCATCCAGAACCTGATAGATCTGGAGAGAACGTCTGGTGCAGAAGCAATCGAGAAACAGGTAGAAGTGAAATGTGATCTTTGTGTGAATGAGAATAATGCGGAAGAACAACCAGCCGCATCGCAGTTTTGTCCAGAGTGCAATCAGAATCTGTGTCAGTCCTGTGTAACATATCATGGAAGAATGAACGCATCAAAATCTCATACCTTGAATTTGATAAAAGGCAAACTGGCAGAACCTTTGAAATCTGTGAAGAATCCTGGGAGAATGTGTAAATTGCATAGTGATGAACCTCTGAGAGCATACTGCTGGAGATGTGATGTTTGCATCTGTGCATCCTGTATGCTAAGTGATCACAAAGGACATAATTCTGAACAGATCAATGATTCTGCTCTAAGATTTACTCAAAATTTTAATGAAATTTTGACTAAATTGGGCGAAGCATTGACCCGTGGCCAAAGCTGTATACAGAAATTGTTGACTGCACAAAAACAAGTTATAACGGAATCGTCAGAGGCTGAACAAAAGATCAGAGAGAGAAGTGATGAGCTGAGAAAGGTTTTGAATGACGTAGAGGAGGAAATGATGAATGAAGTCAACACGTTTAGAGAAAATAGAGTAATGGAGATTGCAACTAGAATTGAAGAGAAAGAATCTCAGAAAAACCAGTTAAAAAATTTCATTGAATGCCTAAGAGATTTGAAAAATAAAGGTTATGACGATGATATTGCAAGTAGAGGGAGAGAATTGTGTACAAACGCCGAGCAGCTTCTGAAATCTAGTAACGAATCTTTTGTAGATGAACTGGGGCTGATTCATTTGAAGTTTCTCATTGCTCACGAGCCACCTCAGATGAAATTAACACGAGAACGTATTGGGAAAATTATAACCGGAGGTATGATGATAAATGTAGAATTGTTATTTTGAATACCTTGTCATAATATATTTATATTTACAGTACATATATATATATATATATATATATATATATATATATATATATATATATATATGTATGTATGTATGTATACCAGACCGCGTCAAAGAAAAACTGACCCCCTACAGAAAATTTTCTATAACTTTTGTATCTGATGTCTCCGACTTCGCCACTGGCTGGAGCCAGTGGCGAAGTCGGTAAGATACTCGACCGCGGATCAGTTGATGCGGGTTCAAAGCCTGGGCTCGCCCGTCACTGACATCGCTTTCGAGTGAGGAAACTGACGTTAACCTTAGCTTTTTAGCTTTTTATCCTGTAAATTTAAGCGATTATTCATGGTCCAGTTCTACACATATGCTGAAACTTTCATGGTCATATATGCATCACAATTAGAGTTACAGATCCTTTCGCGCCATGCCCCTACCTATTATAGATTCTCTCAGAAGTTTGTCACTGAATACACCTGATAAGAGCCCTGCATTGATTCATTGTTTTGGTTTGCGTAACAGCTAGCCGCAGTACAGCAAGCGCTGTACGTCTAGCTCAGAATTTTACTGGTCTAGAAGCAGGCTAAACATGGCCTCGCAGTTGGGCTAGACAGAGCCTACAGCTTTAGCCCTCTGTGGCTGTCGAAGCAATACTTAGTTACGTCACGCGTAGATTCATATCCACTGTTGACTTTAAAGCTCATTCCAGATATTGCTAACTCTTTGATTAAGAATGGTTTTACGCATATTAATCTACTTCTAGGTTTAAGTAGTTTGTAGCCTACTTATAACTGCTATTCTGCAGCTACTAGTTAAATCAAACCAAATGTTGCCATAAATCTGATAATATATATGTATATATATATAATATATATATATATATATATATATATATATATATTTATATATATATATATATATATATATATGTATATATATATATACATATATATATATTTACATATATATACGTACATGTATATATATTTGCAGAGAAGCGGATTGTAATGGTTGCATTCAGTGCGGTTGCGAGATCACCAGTTGCAGTTGAGAAGATGTGTCAAATTAGTCCAGATGGACCAGTCCGTGGTAAAGTCATCAACTCTACACCAGCCTATGTATCAAACGAGTCAGCAGCCTGTGTGGTCAGTAACGAACTGTATGTTGTGGGTGTTGGAAGAGCCTATAACGAGATGTGGAAGTGGTCAGCTAGTAGAGACGAGTGGACGAGATGTGCGGACCTGCCGTCAGGTAGACGTAGACACTGCGTCACTGCTGTAGAGAACAAGATCTACGTGCTCGGAGGCTGGGTTGATGCTGATAAGAGAGCACTTGATAGTATTCTCTCTTATGATATCAACTCTGACACGTGGACTGAAGCTGGCAGACTTTCTCATTCTGTTCAAAGCGCTGCCTGTGTGTCTTACAAACACTGTGTGCATGTGTTTGGTGGAGCTAATAAAGATAATACTGAAGTCAGTCACGTCCAGATCTATGACACATCAACAGGTGGAGTCTCACTCGGTTCTAATCCAATGCCTCAAGCAGGTTTTCTAATGAGAGCTGTTCTGTGGAGGTCCAAGGCTTTACTTGTAGGGAAATATACTTGCTATGTGTATGACCTTGAGTCAAGCACGTGGCTGGAAAGGGAGAGATTTAAGACAAATGTTGGTCACTTTGGTTTAACTCTGGATGACAACACACTGTACATCTCAGGAGGTGGCACAGACAATGCTGGTATGTGGAAATGTAGAGATGATGTGATGAGATTAGCAGTAGATGATTTTATGTCAGAAAACCAAACAGCAGAGTGGAGACATCACACCTCTCTATATGCTCCTGCTCTTATACAAGCATGTAGTGACAAGCCTCTGATAGAAAGCTAAATGAAGACATCTCATTACTCTATCTACTCTGCTCTTATACAAGCATACCATACAGTGACAAGCCTCTAATGGAAAACTAAGTGAATAATCACATCACCATACCTGCGCCAGCTCTTTTAATGGGAGCAGATTTTGAATCGAATTTGAATAGAACTTGAGTTGAATATGAATTGAATTTGAATTTATTTGTATATATCTAAAATTAATTTAATTTCCTTTGCATTCCAGAAATAACACTGACACTTTGCTCTTTCAATTATGATGTTGGTGATCACTACTGTACATACTGATCGCCGGTATTATTTAGTGGAATAAGGAAATCCAGAAATCTGGAGATATTTCCACTGATTGAAGCAACAACCGACAGTGTGACTAACACTTTCCTACTTCACATTATTTGTCATTTTCAAATTATTCAAAACATTTTATTGCGCTTGCCATGTGTAATAGCCAATTGCCACAGAAAGTAGCATAGTTTTATGTGAAACATACTTTTTACTATGCAAGAACCTCAAGTTAGCAATCGTTGGTAGTATAGTAGCTTCTGTCGTTGTTAACATTGCGTAACCCTCTCTCCTAAAATTGGTATATTCTAGGTAAAAAATGAAGTTTTATACATTTATTCAGCAATACTTTATATACATACTGTATATTATGCCTTGCCATTTTGTGAGTTTGATATTCTCTTGATATATTCAAATTTCCCGATATTTTAGTAATATGTTTTTGGTTTGCACATTATTTATTGATTCGCGTACTTAGTGTAATATATTTTCTAATATTCTCTGCATTCATATAGAGGCATTATATTTAATAAGTGCTTGTTTAGTTTCTATTCTAATTTGTTTAGCTTGTTCTCCAGTAACGTCTTGTAAAAGTAATTTTGACTTGAGATATTTGCCTGCCGTTCTGTTAAGTGAAGCCACTACTGCGTTGCAGTGAATGTTCATTCAAAAATGTGTCGGTACGAGCAGCTCATTAAAATTTGACTCTTGGAAATTGCTAAACAGAAACTTGTTACTAAAGAAACATATTGCAAAAGCTAGAATTAGATTGATTATGTGTACTAAACTAAATGGCCGATTCTCAAGCTCCAGACTTACTCTCAAACATAGATTGTTGCTAATGAAGGCCAAGGCTACAGCAGCATCATTATCATCACTATTTAGGCTAACACTTACACAGTGATTATATAACACTTTTATTGCTTCTCTTGTAATCCTGAGATTTTACACCGATCTGTAGAGAATAAGATGCTAAACCTGCATGAGGAGCATTGCTAGAGCACCCTAGTCTCGCACACTACGCGTTGATGAATGTTTCAGTCAATCTTTATACAACGTTCTCGTCAAGACTTTAAATATGTACCCACTACTCCAGGTAATGCCTAGTAGATCATAGAGGGCTTCATTGTCTGTCTCCATCACTTATAAATATGCATATATTTAGACTATATTTAAATGTTATTGATGGCAAATACACCTAGAAGTATTCTGTATTGATTGGCTTGTGTTGAAATGAAAGTTAAAAAGTAGGCTATATTTTACGATTGACATTCATTTCCGTTACTGATTGTTTTAATTAACGGCTGCATTGGGCGATTGATTTGTTTTAGTGTAACTTAGTTTAATTTTAATTGTAATTGAACTATTTGAGTAAACAGGATTGTTTTCTCAGGGAATAAAATGACAGAGAAGAGTGGAGGTGTTATATACCATAGACCTGCCAGTTGGCAGTGCACTAAGAAAGAGAGATAGAGATAACTGAGCTACTATATATTTGTTTATAACCAAGAATTGCATAATATTAATACTGCTTGTGTGCTTTGTGCTATGATAAGTGATTAAAACGGAGTACTTTAACATTTCGATGTCTAATTTAAAAATATACGGAGATTACATGCTAAGTTCATCAGTATTTATTTGAATTATTTCTAAACAGTTGAATATTACATTAACTGTAAGAAGGGAATAAAACTTCTAAAATTGAAACATTTAAAGGTGTCTTATTCGTTTTCGATGTCTAAAACTTAAATAAGAACGTCATCTTCGAGATTCTAACTGAATACATAGTCACTACTCCTGTTAATAACTATGCCCAATGGCTGGAGTGCTTCATTGACTATCTCGATCACATATAAATAGATCTGATACTTTCTAAATGTTATTGATGAAAAATACACACATTCTGGTAAAAAAGCTAGTAAAGCTAAGGTTAACGTTAGTTTCCTCACTCGAAAGCGATATCAGTGACGGGAGAGCCCAGGATTTCAACCCCGCTCATACTAATCCGCGGTCGAGTATCTTACCGACTTCGCCACTGGCTCCAGCCAAGTTGAATTGCATCTGTTACAAAAAGAGTTAAACAGTAATTTGTACGAAGTTGCTTTATTGCGTAAATGACTGTGCGATTAATTTGTTTCAGTTAACTTGATTTAATATCTAATTTTAATTGAGCTACAGTTGTGAAAAAGCTATAATTAAAAATCTTAAAATTGCTTGTTTGCATAGTGCTGTGCTCTCTAACATTTCACTCTTATAAAATATAAAATGTTTGGTAAGCTTACAAGCGTTTGATTGATTTAATTCTGATCTACTGTTTATGCTATTCATTGTAACAATATGACAAAGACTTCTAAAACTGAAACATCTCAAGGTTGTTTATCACATGTCGATGCCTTAAAACTAAAATAGAATGAAATGCAAACGCATTTGACTGACAAGAGATTAAATTAAAAGCAGGAACTGCATTAAACATACATGTATGGTAAAGCTAAAAGGTAAATGTTAATGTCAGTTTTCTCACGCAAGAGCGACGTCAGTGACGGGAGAGCCCAGGATTTCAACCCCGCACATACTGATCCGCGGTCGAGTATCTTACCGACATCGCCACTGGCTCCAGCGAAATATGAAATAACGAATTTTGTAAAATGGATGGAGAAAAACACAAAAAAGCTAAAGCTAAGGTTAACGTCAGTTTCCTCACTAGAAAGCGAGAAACAATAATATGCACGTGTGAATATTTGTATTTTGCCCGTCTCGTTGTAATTTTTAAAATTGTACTTTACTTGATTGATGTTAAAATTCTTTATAAATTATTTGGCTTGCTTCGTTCATTAGTCCAGTGATTTTATCAAACAATTAACATATCTCGTATCGGAGCTTGTTGCCGGTTGGCGCTATCAAAAGCAAAGATATGATTAACCATGAAAAGGATTAATAACCTGCCAGGAACCTGTAAAGTGGTCTCGAAGACCGGAAACCGGCCATGACACCGCTATAGAAATTGTCGGAGGTTATTATTATTATTACTGTTATTATTATAATATAATATTACGAGATTTTCTCTCGCTATTTGCACGATATGCATGCTCTAGGCGGCACTGTAGAGGCAGCAGTAGCTGTGGCAAAATGATAAAATACTTGTCTCGTTTTCTGATGTCGTCGCAAGTTCGATTCCTACTGACGTTCCCTTAGCCTTTACTTTTATTACGTTTTTTCACTTAACGATTAGAACTTAAAACTGATTATATATATGAACAGAATTATTACATATAATTCCATAAGTTTACGAGAGTTAGATCAGTAGTTTGGATAAACAGGATTGTGTTCTCAGGGAATGACGCCCCTGCCCAGTAAATGTTAGTCGGAGCTGAGGAAGGCATAGGGGGACTCACTTCGTCATAAGCAGAATCCCCTAAGAAAATGATATACAACAACAAGAATGAGTATTGCTAGATGATTTAAAGATGTAGGCATGAAGAGGAAAACGGAAGAGAAGAGTGGAGGCGTTATATACCATGGACCTGCCAGTAGGTAGTGCACTAAGAGAGAAAGATTAGTAGTAATTCACTTTCACTAAATTACATTACGCCAAATATTATATCGAATTATTACACTCCTTGTAAGCGCTGTTAAAACATTACATCAAATTACATATTGTATCGGGTTTATTTCGACAAAGACGTCAGTCAAGAATTCCTCATATCCCCAATAAATGAGAAATAACTGTAAATCTGATATAAATGAATTTATAAAATCAACAAATCGAAACACAACGAGGCCATGAGGCAAATATATTAATGAAGCTGAATGGTTGCTACGTCTTTATAGTACAGTAAATACATTTATATGAACGTCAGGACGCAATCGTAGTAACAATATAAAATCATACAACATTATTTACAGAACTTCTGCAACTCTCACTCCCTCACTCTTTCTCTCTCTCATCTCTCTCAATATCTACTTGCTCAAGTCGATCAAGCAATCAACTAGAACAAATTCGTCAGCCAGAATATACATTTAATTAATGCTTCAGTCACTATATCAGTCAATCCAAATGTCATCAATCAGACATTTAAACAAACAGAAAGTCAATAGATTTTAATTCCACCTTCTCGACATGATTTTCACCTTCCAAAAGAGTAATTCAAAAGTTAGTATTTTTTATTGTAACTGAAATTTGGACTAAAAATTCAGTAATAGCATAAATGTTCTTAAAAAACTACAGATGACGATACAATGCATCTAACTTTCACTACAACAAACATTTAACGTCTGTCTTATAACCAAACTTTGATGGCCGTTACTATGTCATAAATACAACCAGGTCTCTAAAACTGCGCCATTGAAATAAAATACCATGACACAATACAGCTACCAGTATAAAGCAGTAATCTCAGTCAAATAAAACGATTACAAAAACAGTAAGTATAATATGCAGAAACATTTACTCCGAATAAAATTATACATTTTGCTTTATAGTTTACACTTAATTTATCTAATATATTGTTCAGTTACATTTTAAATTTTACAGTAGAATAACAGCAGCTGATAAATAAAAAGCAATGAATCGTCTCATAGGCTTAATAACAGTTAAGAATATGAAAAGAGCGAGAGAGAAAACAGATTACTTTTAACTGTTCCTCATGATATCTACAAGATTTTCTACATTCATCACTCAAGCTAATGGAGTTACAATACCAGTACGCTTGATTATTCATAAACAACAGTCTCCGTGTATACGTTATTTCTGATATTGCAATTTTAAAATTTATCAATATCTTCTAATACGAAGCGACTTTAATGATAGATAGAAAGATAGCGTGCATAAACTGACAGATAAATATAGTATAAAAAAGTTAATCTAAAATAAAAGAAGTTAAAAAATCTAAACTCAATACGAACAAGTGATAACTAAAAGAGACAATACATGATTGCAGGTAGAGCTAAATGCACAAGTTTGTATAGGTACAATAGTTTTATCAGCAGTTTGAAGTTCACGTATATTTAAAATCTGCATAAGACGATGAAACTCCATAGTAAATATGCAGACGTCCACGATATGTAAATATCCACATAAAATAGGCAAATATCGCTTAAAATAACGACGAAAATTAAGCTACTTCGAATTTATGAAGTCAATTACGAACTGTAATAATATTAATATTGCATACAATGAATATTCATCATCATCGTCTTCTTCCCTTGAATCTTAGTTTAGTTAGGGTCGGGAAAATGAATAACGGATATTAAATAGAAAATATAAAAACGGCCCAAAAATTAAATATAACTTAAAATATATTTATTTATAATATTAAAGAAATCTCAACATAAGCGTAAAAATATGTAAAAGTTTAGGTGAAAACAGGAACACAGAACAAGTTAATTCAATACGACTGCGACGTAAATATTACCAATAAACTGTCAATATAAACTGTTCATAAAATGTTCATAAAAATTCTTCACAAAACTGTTCACATAAACGTTTCATAAAAACTGTTCATATAAACTGTTTAAGTAAACTGTTCATATAAAGTGTTCCCGTAAATTGTTCATACAAACTGTTTACGTGAACTGTTCATATGAACTATTCATAAAACTGTTCATATGACTGTCCATATGAACTGTTCATGTAAACTGTTCGTATGAACTGTTCATGTAAACTGTTCGTATGAACTGTTCATGTAAACAGTTCATTTGACTGTCCATATGAAATGTTCATGTAAACTGTCCATATGAACTGTTCATGTAAACTGTTTATGTAAACTGTTCATAAAAGTGTTAATACAACTGTTCATGTAAACTGTTCATGTAAACTGTTCATAAAACTGTTAATAAAACTGTTCGTGTAAAATGTTCATAGTGTGAAAGATAAGTTAGCTCCTGCTTTCAGTGTCTTACTATAGGCTATTGACGTGAATGCAGGGACTACACTGTTAAAAACATAAACAGCAGTTGTTAGATGCATGGATAAAGCAAGGAGACTGCCACATATAAACATATATATGCAGAGAGACAGACACATAAATAAACACAGACAGTTAACGAGACTTTCATGCATAAAAAGTATAAACACATACAAGCAATGAGACAGTCACGTATATAAACACATACAAGCAATGAGACAGTCACGTATATAAACACATACAAGCAATGAGACAGTCACGTATATAAACACATACAGGCAATGAGACAGTCACGTACATAAACACATACAAGCAATGAGACAGTCACGTATATAAACACATATAACCAGATCTTTGGACATTTTGAGTAAAGCCAGCCTATTAAAATGTTAGATTTACCTATAAAGCTTAGCTAGATGTTCAAATGATTAGAAGAGTTGGCTAGAGAAGAACAGGTTCAGGGATCAATTCAGGTCCATGCAACTCTCAGTGTCTATAGCATGCAGCAGCAGAGCGTCTACTGGTCCATACCACAAATACTATAGACTATATAAAAAAGCTAGTAAAGTTAATGTTAGCGTCAGTTTCCTCACTCGAAAGAGATGTCAGTGAAGGGCGAGCCCAGGATTTGAATCCGCACATACTGATCCGCGGTGGAATATCTTACCGACGTCGCCACTGGCTCCAGCCATGGACCCAGTGGCGACGTATATGTAGAGTAGTTAAATACTATAGATTATACATGTCCAGTGTTACAGTGTCCCGTGACACTGTGTTCTTAATAATAATAATAATAATAATAATAATAATAATAATAATAAAGGTTTAACGTCCGTTTCCTCATCCAGGGATGATGTCAGGGACGTCTTTGAGACACTATAAGTGTCCTGCGATTAGAGAAGGATTTCATCGACTCTTCTTCTAAACAGTAGTAACAATACGACATCAATCTGACAGCAGGTAAAGTCATCATAAGAAACTGGAGGGACATACAAAAATTCTTCATGTAAACAAAAATGAGATATATATTGATTGAGTTTAAATTGGCAAATTGGAGAAACATTGAAAAGAGTTAACATTCAACAGATGACAGCTCTGTATTGATATGATCAAGTTTCAATTGCACTCAGTTCTCTATTCAGTGAACCAATCATATGATGTAATACAGCAGTGCTCTGTCCACTGAACCAATCAGATCATGCTATACGTAAGTGCCCTCATCACTGAACCAATCAGATCATGCTATACATAACTGCCCCCACCACTGAACCACTCAGATCACGCTATACATAAGCGCCCTCACCAGTGAACCAATCAGATCATATTATACATATGTGCCCTCACCACTGAACCAATCACATAAGTACCCTCACCAAAGAACCAATCAGATCATGCTATACATATGTGCTTTCACCACTGAACCAATCAGATAATGTTACACAGAAGTAGGATTAAGATATTCATCAAACTCGCCGTCACACGACTCAGAATATTTGACGAGGGGGCAGTTAGAGGAGGCCCCCTGAGAGTCCGTGGACACCCTCCCCCCTGACCTCCCCTCCTCCCCACTCAACATCCTCTCCTGAGACGACACACTGTTACTATCACAAGAGTTATCAAACTGCTGCTGCTGATAAGATCTCGGCTTATCACAAGAGTAATCAAACTGACGCTGATAAGACCTAGGCTTAGCCACAGGAACGCCCCCTTGAGAAGGATATCCTGAACTTTTATTTACTGGGGCACTCTGCCCCCTAGAATTCCCGCCAAGCTGCGGGGGGTACTGACCATACCCGGGAACATGCGGGGAATGGTGAAATGACGGAGAGTTAGAGGAAATGTTTCTTCCACTGGACGGATACTCGTCGAATGACCTGGGAGACCATTGACCTCGCAGCTCAAGCTGACTCCCTGATGGTCTGTACCCCATGGGATCATTGAAGCTCGACCTCGTCCATCCATTCCCCCTCTCTGGTTGAACACCTGCTAGATCATCTTGACTAGATCCTCTAATAAACCTCTCATCTCCAGCACCTTGGAACACTCTGCCAGCACTTCGATCACCTCGTCGACCTTCGTTAGAGATTCGCCGCTGCCGCTGTTTAGACCGAGGTCGACCTAGAGACCCAGACCGGTCAGAACTAACAGCATTACCGCTACGACATCTCCCGCTATTTGACTCCGGCGTAACATGATGCATGGTTGGGTATCGATTATCCACAAATCCGTCGTTCCTAGTCGGATAAGCAAATCCAGCCGGAGGAATCCTAGTCGATGAATTGGTGTTATCAGATACGATGGACGAGAAGTCACCGCTGAGCCTGTTGGCTCGACCGCTGCCTCTTTCCGCTCTACTGTGGAGAGAAGTGGTGCCCAGACGTGGCTTGGGAATCCTCTGAGCCGTCATCGTCATAGCCACGGGTAGGTGGGAGGAGGGGGGAGGATCTCCATTACGAAACAGCGTTGATATCTGGTAGGCGCCCTCAGGATTACGTGCGGTCAACTGCGGGCCCTGAGGGGTGGACGAAGCAGAGCGTGGGACTCTAAATCCTGCCTGATCCTGGTTTAATCCCATCATCCCGCTCTGATCCTGGCTTAATCCTGGTCTTATTCCAGATGGATCCACGTTGAGACCAGCAGCAGGGTTTAGGGATGCGGGACTGTGGTGCTGACCACCGAACCCCATGGAGGCAGACCTCAGCAGAGTGAGGGGGTCCTCATATATGTGCTCATCTATCGAGTCGTTCTGCGTGGGAGACAACGAGGGGTTCTTCATAAACCTGACCGCCCGAGCTTCCGGCGGAAGACTTGGTACTCTGCGTCCCCGGATACCTGACGAGTCCCTTCCAAACGTCTGCATCGTCTCTCCAGTCAATCCTGGATTAATCACTGACGGTCTATTTAAATCATCAGCCCCCACTACATCCCCACTGGGCCGCTGTTCCTCCTGCCTAGCTCCCTGTTCACTCCTCCCCCTCCCTCTCTCCCCCATCACACTGTCGTACGGGGGTGGGGGATCTTCCGACGATGGGAATTCCCCGGATAATTCCGGATCATTCCGCCTGGAGAGGGTTTCCCCACTGACGGAGTATGTGGGGGAGGTGGTGAGAGTGCTGCGAGCCGACACGAGCTGGTCGTTGGGCCCGCTGATGGTTGATATGTAGGACATGGTGGTGCGGGGGTGGACGGGGGGCTGGGCGGGGGGGAGGCGACACCTGGGGGGGTTGACCCCCTTATGTCGTCGTCTGCGTCGTGCGATGAGCAGAGAGCATAGGATGATAATGAGCAGACAGACCAGAACACCCAGCACTATACCAGCTATAGCTCCACTGCTGATCCTAGAGACTGGTCGTGCTACTGCGCATCAATCAATCAGTCAATCAATCTATCAATCAATGAATCAAGGAATCAATCAATGAATCAATCAATGAATCAATCAATCAATCAATCAATCAATCAATCTATCCATGATGACCAGAACACCGCAGAAATGCAGAACAATTTATTGATTGAACATTTGTATGAAGTTCAATACATAAACGACTAAGTTATGATACAAATACTGCATACATTAATTTCGTGCAAGAATTAAATAAACTCTGTGAAATGAAGATACCATAAATTTAAAGCTCTATTAAATAAAGAGTAGAAATAGAGGATGAGTCATTGAGTAAGCTTACAGAGACAGAGGTCAGAATTCGACCCCTCGTCAGATTCATCGGGGCAGTCCACTCTACCATCACACAGCAGCTGATCACTGAGGCACAAACGGGTGACAACACAACAGGTGTAGCGTGGAGGACAACCGTTGTCAACCTTTGTACAACCTATAGGAGGTCTTGTTATACCTGAACATAGCGTACAATACAATGATATAGGTCTTGTTGTACCTGTACATAGCGTACATACAATGATATAGGAGGTCTTGTTGTACCTGTACATAGCGTATACAATGATATAGGAGGTCTTGTTGTACCTGTACATAGCGTACAATACAATGATATAGGAGGTCTTGTTGTACCTGTACATAGCGTACAATACAATGATATAGGAGGTCTTGTTGTACCTGTACATAGCGTACAATACAATGATATAGGAGGTCTTGTTGTACCTGTACATAGCGTACAATACAATGATATAGGAGGTCTTGTTGTACCTGTACATAGCGTACAATACAATGATATAGGAGGTCTTGTTGTAATAAAATAATTCAACTAATTCAACTATTCAATATCTAGTCAATTAATCAATATATTAAGCAATGAACAAGTAAGTAAATAACCGAGTAAACAAATAATAAATCAATCAATCACTGTGTACTCAAGAGTTACACGTACTAGCACACCCAGACTATTTCAATCTAATCATTTTATAGTCAATTAATCAATATAAAAATCAATCAACAATAAATCGATCAATCAATCAATCAGTGTGTAATCAATAGTTATAGACATACCAGGACACCCAGCCTCATCAGAAGCATCAGGGCACTCGTTGATCCCGTTACACCTGACCTGCTGTGATAGACAGCGGCCTGTAGGGACACACAGCAGTTCTGTAGAGCTACACACGGCTGTAGTGCTAGTGACTGCTGCAGTGAGACCTACAATACAATACAATGCAATACAATACAATACAATACGTGATAGACAGCGGCCTGTAGGGACACACAGCAGTTCTGTAGAGCTACACACTGCTGTAGTGCTCGTGACTGCTGCAGTGAGACCTACAATACAATACAATACAATACAATAGAGATATGTGTTTATTTCAGCATCAACACCAATCCATTGACAATTACAGATTACAAACACAGATTCAACATAGTGTAGATCATAATAACACAAAACTATAAAAAGTGCACTTAAAATAAACACAGGTGTGCAGATGTGCTCAAGACATAGCAATCAAATAGCTACTAGCATATCGGCCACCAGTGAGGGCATACCCCTATCTTGCTGGCCACCGATAAAACATACAAACACGTAAATTTACGTGTTATTAAATTATTTAAGTTAATAAGTTAAATTTAAGTTATTAGACTTTAGAAGTGTAGCATAATTAGACTATCATATCGATCCAGACTAAAAATTAAGTTAGTAAGAATATAGCAGATTAAATAACAAATCGACACTCGAGAAACATGAATAATTATGATAACCAACTAGCATGTAGATGATTGCTAAGAAGCTTTTGGAATCTATTACGGTTTTGGATGGATCTGATATGGTCTGGTAGACTATTCCAAATTTTGTAGCTGTTGAATAGCGTCGAAGAGAAGAATGCACGGTTAGATTGTAAGTATAGATGGTCAGTTAATGATAATCTGGTTATGTAGTTGTGCGAGGTTTTACTATGAATAAAAAGATCACTAATAGCAGTAGACAAATTATTAGGAAAGTGTAAATGCTTATATATAAGTTTAGCAATTGAGAATTTATGTAAAAGGGCAATTGGAAGGATATCATAATTCATATAAAGTTGTTTAACATTGTAGAAACGATTATGATTTTGTACATTCCTCAAGACTTTATTAATAGAAACATGTAATGGATGAAGAGCAGACTCAGTTGTATTACCGTAAACTTCAACTCCATACGTAACATATGAATATATAAGAGTATGAAAAATCATTTCACGGCAGTAAGCAGGTAGAAATTGTTTTCGAGCATATAGCATAGAGTTTAGACTATTGATATTTTAAGATAAATATATAATATGTTGCTTGAAATTTAGATTATCATCAATCCATATTCCTAGGAATTTGATTGAGTTAACTTTGTTGAGCTCGACATTATTCAAATTAATCTTAAGATCATGATCGTCAATGAATTGATTATCAGCAGCACTAGGGAAAAATGATATACGCAGATTTAGAGATATTAATTGTTAAACGATTGCATTTAAACCAATGGAATAACTTATCACAGATATAACTACTTGAATTAAATAAATCCATTAAATTACTTTCACTAACAAATATGTTAGTGTCATCCGCAAATAACTTCAAATTAACATTATTGCAAACGTATTGGATATCGTTAATATAAATTAAGAAGAGGAGCGGCCCAAGAATAGAGCCTTGAGGGACACCTGTAGTAATTGGTAAGGTAGAAGAAATAGTGTTTCCAATACAGGTAAATTGAGATCTACCAGATAAATATGAAGTAAGAAGGTTAAACACATTACCCCTGAATCCATAGTGATATAATTTATGAAGAAGGATCCCATGATCAACCCTATCAAATGCTTTTGAAAGGTCGAGAAACATGCCTAGTAGGTGGTTTTTGTTGCCTTTTGCCATCCTAATCATATTGCAGCTACTGAACAAGGCATCAGAGGTTGAGTGGCCATGACGAAAACCAAATTGATTTTTATAGAGTATATGATATTTATTGAGATATACCATGGCTCGTTTATAAAGTATTTTTTCAAAAATTTTACTAGTTGTATTTAAAAGGGATATAGGCCTATAATTGTCAATACAATCGTGCTTACCTTTTTTAAAAATGGGAATAACTTTAGATAACTTAAAAGCCATTGGAAATACACCAAATTCAAAGGATTTATTAATTATATGACAAATTGGATGAGCAATTATTTCAGAGGCAATTTTCAAGATTTTGCTACTTATATTATCAGGGTCAGTTGAATTAGCGTTTTTTAGTGAGTTAATAATGTTTAGAACTTCAGTGGGATCAGTAGGGGCCAGAAATATACTTTGGTTAAAGTTTCCATGTAGGTATTCATGACAATTGGGGATTGAGAAAGGGAAATTAGAATTCAATTTTTTACCCACAGAGCTAAAATATTTATTAAACTCCTCAGCTATAAGAAGTATATTATTTAAAACTCTATCCCCTATAGTAAGCTTGTTAATATTAGTTTCCTTTTTCCTAGTAGAATAACTTAGTATATTATTTAAGGATGACCAGATGTTTCTAATGGAGTTAAGACGTTTATTAAGTATTCCCTTGTAATATTTCTATCTGAAAACATTTAATTTTAATTCGAGTTTGCTTTTAAAAGCTTTGTAGTTCATTTCATCCTTAAAACAATTTGTTTTCTTAAATTTACAGTAAAGTTTATTGTTTAAATTAATTTCTCTTTTTAGTTCATTTGTAATCCAGGGTTTGTCTCTATATGAACTGCGTGAGCATCGCGTTAATGGAAAATGCTTATTCATTAATGTGCGTAAGCTTTCAAGGAGGTAATCCGTGCATTCATTAACGTTATTTGAATTATAAATATTTGACCATTTAATATTAGTAGCGAGATCAAATTTAAAATTGTTGATTTTGGTTTGGCTATAAATGCGAATATTCGGTCTATCCGTGAAGTTAATACGTTTGTTTATAGGAATAATTGCGATTATATTAGCGTAGTGGTCGCTGACATCAGTAATTACAGTTAGACACAATATATTGCTGAGGTTGCGTGCACTATCAACTGTAACGAAATT
The DNA here is from genome assembly GCA_905160935.1 of Enchytraeus crypticus. Classification (NCBI taxonomy): domain Eukaryota; kingdom Metazoa; phylum Annelida; class Clitellata; order Enchytraeida; family Enchytraeidae; genus Enchytraeus; species Enchytraeus crypticus. The sequence continues at coordinate 839,935 of CAJHZI010000476.1, read as the reverse complement.
ACTAAATACATATGATCAATAATTGTACTGGATAAATAGCTAATACAATGGGTGGGTACAACAGAGAGAGGAGTAAAGTTCAACATTCCTAGCATGTCAACATAGCGTTTAACACTACAATTTATATCGTGTTTAGATAAATCAATATTAATATCACCAATAAATAAACTACGTTTAGTGGGTTTATAAAGAGAGAAAATATCAGTAAAAGCCCCTATATATTCACAAACAGAGCTATGAGGGTGACGATACAGTAGATTAATACGAATCTTACCAATGTTTGTGATAACATCAAATATGACAAATTCAACAGCAGAATTTCCCTTGAATTGATCTACCCTTCTTGTTAGCCACTGTCGTAAAGCCATTACCATGACTATGTCTGTCATTATGGGAAGAAGCACCAGTCTGTGCTGAGGCTAATTCAGCCCATGACCTGGGGCCCGTAGATTCTGACATACTGACTTGTGAGACATTATTTGAAGCCGTTTGAGGTTGTTGATTTACAGTATGTGGATTAGTATTTGTAGTTTGCAAATTGCGTAGTAAATGTTGAGGTTGCTCGTGTAGACTAGAGGATGCGTTGAGTGTGGGCTGGGTGAGAACTTTGGTAGAGGTTCTATGTAGCTGTGATAGAGCGCAGTCAAGCTTATTTCCCATTGAGTCAAGTTTCTGTACTAAGCTATCTTGTTGATGAGAATTGACTGATTGATTCATGGCCGAATTTGATAAGGATTCAATTTTAGTCTCCATACCTGATAGAGAATTCATTATATCCTGTTGAAATTTAGAAAAGTTTGTTTCAAGTTTCTGGATGACTGGAATCATTGATGGAGGTATCCTTTGTAGATTAACTGCAACATATGTGGGTGTACGAATTTTGTTTTTATTGATGATGGACCATGCATCAACAATTTCGTCCACCATTTTATCTGCTGATCGACTTTGAGTGGCTGGAGGAAGCACCTGTTTAAGGTCCATATCGTTTCTGTGATTATCCACAAAGGCAAATAGCAATGATTTAGATGATTTTATCTCCTCTTTACTGTAAAAACTAGTAATAGTATCCAATAAGATGTCTTTAGGAATCGATAATCCATAGTTACTTAGGTAGCATAGAAGTTCATTGCTTACGATAGAGTCATCAGTACAACTTAAGTTGCTATTCATTGCTAAATCGAGTTATATAATTAATTACTATAGCGCAAGCGACCGTACGCGTTGACACGCGAAGCGAGAATGATGGCAATACAATACAATACAGTACAATACAATACAATGCAATACAGTACAATACAATGCAAAACAATACAAAACAAAACAGTACAATGCAATACAATACAATGCTATACAATGCAATATATTCCAACACAATATAGTATAATACTATACAATATAATACAATATAATACAGTGCCATACAATGCAATACAATACGATTGATCTATTAATTTAGACACTGATTGATTAAGTAACTGATTGGTTGATTGACTGATCAGACTTGTCTCTATACACTCTCACTGATTGATTGATTTATGGATTGATTGATTGACAGATGGACTGACCTACACAACCAGCCATCAATCCCTCGTCAGACCTATCTCCACAGTCATCAAACCCGTCACAGATCCACTTGCGAGGAATGCAGACACTCTCGTTGTGACATCTGAAGTGTGAGGCAGCGGGGCACAAGCTGTCAGTGCTTGTAGCGCCCACTGAACCTGGAGTAGTTCCTGCAACAAAAATTCACTTTATATTAATTACAACTTCAACTTTTATTACTGAGAGATATTACTGCGCAATATTACTAAGTGATCTCCACACAGGTTAGCACCTTTTTTCTCTACAAGTCCAAAGTCCAGCGTCTACAAACACAACAGCACTACAGCTCCTCATATCTAGTAGCACAAATCACAATAAAAAAAGCTTGATTGAGTGCCTGACTGATTGACTGGCAGAATGATTGACAGATTGGTTGATTGACTACCTGACCGATTGATTGACTACCTGACTGATTGATTGCTTGATTGACTACCTGACTGATTGATTGACTACCTGACTGATTGATTGCTTGATTGACTACCTGACTGATTGATTGACTACCTGACTGATTGATTGACTACCTGACTGATTGATTGACTACCTGATTGATTGATTGGTTGATTGACTACCAGATTGATTGATTGCTTGATTGACTACCTGATTGATTGATTGACTACCTGATTGATTGATTAGCTGATTGCTTGATTGACTACCTGATTGATTGATTGACTACCTGATTGATTGATTGGCTGATTGATTGACTGACTACCTGATTGATTGATTGGCTGATTGGTTGATTGATTGATTGCTAAGACACAGTACCTGAGCACAGATATTCATCGGACCCATCAGAGCACTGTCTCAGCCCATCACACCTCTGAGTGCCCGGTACACAGGCGCCGTCACCACATCTGTACAACCCCTCAGCGCACACACCTGCTTTACCTGTCAATAATCATCAATCAATCAATAAGAACTTAACGTCCGGTTCCACGCCATAAGGCAATGTCAGGGACGTCTCTTGCAGACTCCACACAAACAGGCGCCAAAGCACCACACAATGACGACTGAGTATACAGAGACCACAAGAGAAAGCGAGATCATAACAGTCTAAGATCCAAGGCAAGCAGGTCTAAATTCACACCTATGGGGGAAAGAGATGGGTTTTTAGCTTGCCAAGGAAAGTACCAATACATTTACAAGATCGAAGATCTTGTGGCAGAGAGTTCCATATTGTTGGAGCAATACAATAAATTCTATAAAATTATCCATACAAAACAATGCAACATTCTATAGGCTACTTCAGCAACTGTTATAAATTAACTCGACATTCTACTGCATGTCTAGTATATCATGACAACATAGAGCAGAGTAAATAGATCTGATATTCTCTGGCGTACCTAGTAGACAATGACAACACTGAACTGAACAAACTGATCCTGTATTCTATTGTATTTCTTGTATATCATGACAATATCGAGCTGAATAAACAAATCTAAGATTAAAGAGGCAGTCAGAGATATGATGTATTGGTTCTTGTTATATAAGCTAACAAATGACACCGGCTTGCAACTACATAATTACTAACAAAGTGGTAACACAATTGCTCCATAGCAGAAGGTCGTTAGTCTGATTCCCAGCTGAAACGTCCATAGAAACAGACGTTAATATTGTGTTCTGTTGATTTCTCAATCAACCAAGCAACAAATCAATTAATTAATCAATCTATAGTAATTAAACTAGTTTCACAGAATTCTGTATTGCACTGACCATCGTTATAGGGAATACAGGTGTCGTCATCTGTGATAATGAGATGATCAACTGAAATCTCTCCCCCCTCTGCTCGCATCACTATACCTTCTAGAATTATCTACACACACAAACATGTATAGTTCTATAATACCTACCTTTATCACTATACCTTCCAGTATCATCTACACACGCGCGCATGCACTCACAGTTATATCATACCTATCTTTATCACTATACCTTCCAGTATCATCTACACACGCGCGCATGCACTCACAATTATATCATACCTATCTTTATCACTATACTTTTTACCATCCTTACTATTGTCTACAAATGATTGTGTAACTGTTTACAACAGACTTCAGAGCTACCTGCCTCTGATTTCACAACAAGCAATTGATTTCATATCACTATAAACTAGATATTATATAATTACGAAAGAATTAAATGCAACATAAAAGAAATAAATTAATCAAAGTAAAATCAAATTGATGCCAGTAACAAATAATATAAAAGTTTGCAAAACAGTTAAACTGCACGAAAAACAGATTGAAATTGTTAAGCAAGATTGTTTATCTCAGTTGCGAAATCAAAGCAGAAGGAGGATCAGAATGAGAAATTATAAGAATCGCTCTAACAAGAGCAACTTTTAGCAAGTTGCAAAAAATCATGAGAAGACACGATGTCAAACTTGAGACTAAACTAAGGATTCTTACCTCCTGCGTGATATCAGTACACAGGAGTACATCTATGTGAATCATGGGAACTAACAAAGGCAACAAACTAACATCATGTGGATATCATTGTAAAGAGCTCGTCAACATCATGGACACAGAACGAACCTGATAGGGAGCGTTGATGTTAATCCAAATGGCTGCCTCTAGCCACTCGTCCCTTGTGTCGCCTAGCTGAGCCCAGAGGGCGCCAGTCAGTATATCATCAGCGTCATGCAGCCTGAGAGCCAGCCTGCAGCAGTCCCTAGTGCGCCCGTGCATAAGGTAGTGCAGCCTCACGCAGCGCTGCACCCCATTGGTCGACACCGCTCTACTCAACAGCACTGATCTACTGGCGCCAGCCAATGAGAGGTCAGCGGAGGAGGAGTTTGTGAAGAGATATGATCCACCTGAAGATGATGTGAATATGATAAGTAGAGAAACGATAGAAAGTCTACCGCTAAGAATCTTTAAACTAAGCGTCAGACCTTATATACGGCTGAAGTCAATCTTATATTAATTGCAGCGCGAATAATGTAAACATAGATTTAGAAATATGTTTTAGCAAAATCTGAAAGAAAGAGAGAGAGAGGGGACAGATGAGAGAGAGGGAGAGATGAGACAAAGTGAGAGAGAGAGAGAGAGAGAGAGAGAGAGAGAGAAAGAGAGATGATCTCAGACATGGAGATAGCATGAAAGCAAATGGCATCGTTTCATGCAGTCAGTAACATGGGGCATGACCAAGCCATCAAATAATGGCTAGATAAATAAACAACTAGATTAGGTATGTTAGATGATTTAAAGTTCCACTCATATGTGGAAATGAAAAGGAAAGTGGAAGACAGAGAAGAGTGGAGGTGTTTTATACCGTGGACCTGCCAGTAAGCAGTGCACTAAGAGAGAGAGAGAGAGAGAGCTAAACGTGTGTCACGGACCTCCATCTAAGCTACTCTTGTCCCACAGAGGTCCCACAGGTGCGAGCATCCTGCTGTGAACCCTCCACACTGAGTCAGCCTTCAGTGACCCCTCCCTGTGCTTTATCTCTCCTACACTACTCCATCCACACAGGCCTGACTCAAAGTTACACGAGTGGTCATCTACATAAATCAATCAATCAGTCAATCAATGAGTCAATCAGTCAGTCAATCAATCAATCAGTCAATCAATCATCTCTGTGCTTTATCTCCCCCACACTGCTCCATCCACAGAGGCCTGACTCAAAGTTACACGAGTGGTTGTCTACATCAATCAATCAATCAATCAATCAATCAGTCAATCAATCAATCAATCAATCATCTCTGTGCTTTATCTCTCCCACACTACTCCGACCACACAGGCCTGACTCAAAGTTACACGAGTGGTCGTCTACATCAATCAATCAATCAATCAGTTAATCAATCAGCTAGTCATTTATTGATTGATTGATTGATTGCTAGTATTAACCTCCAGTGCACTGTCCACTCAGTAGACTGAAGTCATCCACTGCTACTCCACTCGTCTCACTGCCTAACTCAGCTGTGATGATCAACTTAAATGGACGACTTCTCTGAATCAGAATCTGTACATTGGACCACCTGCCTAGTGCAGGCCTAGCCCGGCTCCACTCAGGCCTATTGTAGGCCTGGTCCTGGCCTATGTAGGCCCTGAGAGGCGCTAGGCTGGTAGGCCCGTACAGGTGGTACCAGAATGAGAGACAGTGGAGGGAGTCGAGTGGGAGATTCCGTTCAGGGCTCATCAGTAGTGAGCTCTTGTTTCCTTCAGTGAATATGTAGTAGCCATCTAAACAATCAATCAATCAATAAGTCAATCAGTAGGTCCATCAATCGATTACTTGCTAGTTAGCCCATCTAGTCAATCAATCAGACAATAAATAAGTCAATCAGTAGGTCCATCAATCAATTACTCGCTAGCTATCGCATACATTCACTCAATTAATAAATCCGTCAGTCAGTCAGCCGATCAGTTAATCAAGCATCAATACAACTACATTTTAGCTAACTAGAACAATTACCCCAGTATTAATAGAATGGTACACACTGCAGCTTACAAAACCAATACAAAAACCATAAAAACATCGCATAGGAAAGTTGTAATCTATCTTTCATCAAGGCTTAGAAGTACAAGGTTTCTCTTCAGCACAATTCGACACACTCCAGCTACCGTCACAAAGGCTATGGGTAACCTTTACGGCCTTGAACATGACGTAGTCATTAATTAACACCACTCGTAGAAATCAATAGAAGCACGCCCAATACACTTTTAAAGATGTAGAAGACTTAAGAAAAAGGTGTCACAATTAATGACCGCTCAGTAAATTCATTGAATATTATTAGACGAGTAAACCTGTTCCATTTGTATGATCTCCATAGATATAGCGTGATGATAGAGTGGATGAAGACGATGATGATAGACCCTTGGCACGCTGCCAACCCTCGTGAGTAAACTCACAGTAGCCATCAGATGTCAATCTAATCAATCAGTTAAATGAGTTCATCAATTAACAACTCTATCAATTAATCAATCAGTCGAGTCCTCTCTCTAATCAATCAGTAATATAAGTCAATCATAAATCAATCAATTAATCAATCAGTCGACTTCTCAAATCAATCAATAACATAAGTCAATCAGTTCATAAATCAACCAATTAATCAATCAGTTATTCCTCTCTCTCAATGCAAAATTTAATATATATTTAATGAAAGTTTAAATCAAAAGTATCAATTTACATAGTAGAATTGTATTAGATTTTCAGCTAATTCCCTAGATTTAGTATCACAACTATATTATAACATAATTCAGTAATTCTTACTGAACTAGACAATTAGTTAAGCATATATTATAGATAAGTTGCAGTAACTTCATAATACATATACACACCAGCATCAAAAGTAATTAACAACAACAACAGTAGCATCAGTGAAATATCCGGTTACATTACTTACTGGTTATCCGCGAAATCACAGGCCCATACGTTCTGACCTGAAAACATGTATCACAATATACCATACAGCAATGTAATAGACATCATAAACACAATGCTTATATAGAGAATACATCACATCGTAAGTATCACATCGTAGCACCATATGACACACGTATACCGTAGAACTGTTTAATAGACGATACATCTTACTAGTAAGTAGTAAGAAATATTGCAATATTTCTTATTCATATTTCAAAGTTTTTCATATGATTGAATAGTTTCACATTTTTCAGAAACCAACACGGGATAAAATGATTGGTAAATTCGAGTTAAACAACTGGTGGATTCAGGTTGATGGGCTGGTGGATTCGTGTTGAACCACTGGTGGATTCATGTTGATGGGCTGGTGGATTCATGTTGAACCACTGGTGGATTCATGTTGATGGGCTGGTGGATTCATGTTGAACCACTGGTGGATTCATGTTGAAGGGCTGGTGGATTCGTG